>WUAT03479160.1:0-15705 GCA_010015005.3 Ulmus americana
GTAGGGTTTAGAGTTGGATCGGAATATGGGTTGGATTTCGAGTTGATACCGAAACAAACGAAAAACTAAAAAAAAAAACGAGAAAGAGTAAAATTTAGTGCGACGATTTCAAGGAAGAACAACGAAAAAACGGAGATTATCGGATGATTGAACGAGGAAGAGAAGGAAAGATGTGGGTTTCTCAGAAAACGAAAACGCTTGGATGCACAGACAAGACGAACAGGTCGGGGAGTAAATGTGACTGACAGGGGTAAAAACGTGATTTACTGAAGGGTTAAAAACGTAATTGACCCACAAAAAGGGGGCACAGATGTAATGGGATTTTAAAAGGTACAAAAACGTAATTAGAAATAGAAAATGGGGCATAGGATGTAATTTCCTCTTCTTCTTTTTTGGCCGAAGGGGAGGGGGGAGGGGAATGTGTTTCTACATGAATGCCCCTAAAAGGGGCATTAAAACATTTATACCTATCTTACTTTTATACTTATTATACCCCTCCTGAAAATATTAAATTATAAAAAAAAATAAATAAATGTTATATTGAAATGAAATTCTTAAAAGTGTAATTCACTATAAATAAATAAAAAAGATACATGTGTAATGACTTAACAAAGTGTGCAAAAGTAATTGGTAAAAGAAAATTATATATAAAGCCTAATTTACCTCTCTTTTTTTTGTTTTTGGGGGGAAGGTTTGGTTGCATACCCTTTATTTGCTGTATATCTAGGTGGGCCTCAATAACGCTTTTAATTTCTCTCTCCCTATCAACAACCTTAATATGTGCATCATTAACTATTTATTGTCTTACTTTTAATTAGCAGCTCCCAACAATTTTATTTTTTTATTTTTTTACTGGAAGCTATCAACAAACTTAAAACTACTTATCAATTGAAATATATATATGGATTTAGAAAAGAAGAAAGATAGATATGTCATATAAAATTTGTCAATTGTTTAAGCTAGTTTTTTATTATTACTTTAAAATACCAATAGAATATATGGTTTAAGATTTTTTTCTCAAACTTTTTTTACTATTCATTTTTAATATTTTCTTAATCAAATATCGTCGAATAATATTAAGACATACCAATTTGATATTTTCTTTTTTGTTATTAACAATAATTTTTAATACTTTTGTGGGGCAAGTTCAAACATATTTGGTGCACCCTATAGACGTATAATAAATTTTATTGATTGTAACATTGGACCTTGAATTTTTTTTGATTAAAAATTTTCAATTTAATAAACTTTTAAATGAATCATATATTTAGACATTAGATGAATCAATAATTTATCACTTTTTTAAAATAAAAAAACAATCTAATTACTTTTGAATAAACTTGTGAAAAAAGAGATACTTTGATTTCTTGCACTTATGCAAATCGGATAATGTATTATGTATAATATATACTAATTCAAACTTATTCATATTCTAATTTCTATGATTAATACTACTTATTCAATAAATTAGATCGAAGGAAAAAGTTAAGTTTCCTTTTAAGCTTCCCTAAACTTATGTAGAAAATAGTTAAGCTAAATATCAATTATATTTTACTCACTGGAGCTAACTCGGAGGGAGAGTGTGTTGGGTTTAAGAGTTAGGTCGTTGATTCAAAACATACGTTCTGATTGAGAGTTTAGAGTAGTCTCTTTCTTCAAAGAGTTTATAAGAAACCACAAAAGGTGCCCAAAGCGTTTGAAAACTACCGTGCCTAGTAATTAGTACAATACTTGTAAAAAATTTCCTCACATAAGATAGAAAAACAATGAGCAACATCACATTAGAAAACTTGTTTATATACCTACCATACATTTTGGAATATATAGTCAATTCTCCATTACACTCCTACAACAACACTCAAACCCCCTCATTTCCCCGAAAAAGGCAATCAACACTTATTTTCAGCTATGGTTCAGATGATGGCGAGACCAACAACACACATAAATCAATCACTAAACTCATATATCCTTGGGCAGAAATGAGTTTTCTCACCTTGCTTCTACAAGGACAAGAATAGAGCAGAATGATACAGAAGTTGAGCATGCTAGAATCTCTTGCGCAATGATTCTCGAAGAATTTACACTCAACTGTAAGGATAATGGAGCCAGCTTGGATCGCTTGTTCCATCAAGCAATGATACAGAGTTCTAGATTGAGAAAGCATAATATCCCATCGGATTACTACCATCTGAGTAAAACCCATTGTAGTTGAGGTAATCCCAGAACCGGGAGAGTCCGTATTCTCCATGTTTGGGTGACTTGAGATAATAAAGGTGCAAATCTCGGAGATTCTTGTCAAAAGTTTTCTTTATAACAAGCACCTGCAAAACAGATACATAATGTGTAGGTTAGAATTAAGGAAGAGCTTGTTTTAATCTTCCTCCTCTAGGTTCAATGTTGTACCTCTTTCTCTCCTAAACCCAGTACCACGTCTCAAAAGATAGGAGGGTACATGTTAACAGCCATTACCATTTCTAGAACAAACAAAAATACACAATGCATGTTTGATACTCAGATCTAGGCGTTGACAATAAATGAGAATCTTCTTTGCGAATCCTCATTCCTTATAAACAGATAATTTCCTGATATTATGTATGGAAGCAGTGTCTTTCTTCTGTTTTTACACTATGGCAAGTAGTTTGAAGCTAGTTACTTAATTTAAAGTTTCAAAATATAATTTTCTAGTCTTTTTACCACAAAAAGCAACAAGGTATTTCCAACGTCCAACCCAGAAATTCCTCTTATAATCATCATCAATTTTAATTTCTTTAATAACAGAAAATCGATAATTTAATTCATACTGCTGGTACGTCTATTGTCAAGTTCTTGACAACATAGAGCACATGTCATGTGACCATATCCCCACAAGCGTTTCTTTTCCAACCAATTTTTGATGCCATGTAATACAGCTCAACTACTTTAACAAGAATAAATATGCATTAATCACCTGGGATATATTGATTCTGGAAAGTCTTCCCTCAAGATCTCCTTTATCGATGATTCCAACACCCCACATGCCTCCTCTAAGACAAGACCGGAAGTCTAATGCACATTGCAAAATACTGTCAATGATGCTAGCTACAGGCCGCGTTTCATCAGATAGAAAACATCTGCAAATGTAATCAACTGTCAGATGAGCATTACTAGTCAATTCATGCAATATCCTCTGATCATAACCAAAAAGTAAGAAATCATAACTTGTTATTCGCAAGTCAGGTAACGGAAAAAGAAGGTTTCTACTCAATGCAGACACAGAAAAGTTAGAAGATTTCATTATGTACACTAGGTTGGCCTAATAGATGATAGTCATTCACATAAAGTTCACCATGGAAAAAGCTTAACCAGAGACTTGCAAAGCTTCATGTTTTCATGAGATCAGTGAGCTAAGAGATGATGTATGCAGATTATTGGTAAAATTCACATGATATTGTATGCAAGTTTGGACAAAGAGATCTCTTTGCAACAAATTGCAGGTAAATTAGATTTCAAACATGATCCTTATATTCTTGATATAAGGGCATTATTGCACCTTCATGTATTTTATTAGTATGTAATTAAAAGAAAAAATTTCTATTATCACTCCCTACTTTGACATTTCTATTGCCAATTTCAATTTTTCTTTAATAATTTGTTATAATAATATCTATGAATAGGAAGGGTGTGGTTTCATAGAGCAATGTAGTTCTGGCATTGGTATGGGCTATGTGATTAGAGAGGAAAGCAAGTGTTTTTCAGGATGAAGAAGAAGCTTCAGAGTTTATTAAGGATAAAGTTAAAAACTGGACTGCCTATTGGTCTTCACTTCACAAGGATTTTGGAGGAATTTTGCTGTCTTTGGGATGTTTTTCTTGGTAACAATTTATTCTCACTGTACTTTTGTCTAGTCTAATAAAATTGGTTGTTGATTGTTTCTTACAGCTTTTTTTAAATAAAAATAATAATAATATGTAATCGAGACCCAAAAATATGACCCGGTATGCTACTGGCATAAAGATAAACAGGCGAATAGCATCTTAAAGTTTCTAAACAACAATAAGACCTGAACTTACATATGTAGTGAATCGGTCAGATATGACATATGCACTGACTCAAGATCCATCATATCTTTAACCTGCACATACCAAAGACAAACTATTTGATCAAGAAAATTACAAAAAGTAAAATAACTAAATTATGAGATTTATAAAAGAAATATAATACAAAAGGTGATCTTATGCATTTACACAAAAAATTATGCTTAAAGATGATCACCCTCACCTTATCCCCTTAAAGATGGTCTTATGCATTGGCAGCCAAAAAATGCCATGACCTAGGTTAGGCATGAGTTGTATTATGGGTTGATATTACATTAATAAATTTTTCTCTTATCAAAAAAAAAAGAAATTCATCAAATTGCAAAAATTAAAACCCTGTTTTTCTCATTTTTTCAACTTCTTGTTTTTCCAATAATTTTTATTTTTCTTCCCGTTAAAGTTTCAAAATTTTCTAGAGGATGTAATTAACCTTACGGGACCAGAGAAGTTCAATGCAGTGAAATGCAAAATGCTTCGTTAGTTGAACAAAAAACTCAACCACAGGTGAAGTGAATCACAATTCAGGGAAAATAGAAATAGAAATAGAAACCTAAATGAGCATTTACATACAACATTCAGGAAAATTGTATGGAAACTCTTTGATACAAATGTTACTCTTATACCTTATGCTGAAGGGAGTGAAGAAACCTGCACCATGATAAATGTGATAGTTGTGACTCCACATATTGCTGCAGCGTAGATACAAAATGATTGACCTGGTGCCTGGTTAAGGCCAAATAGAAAAAGAGTTGCAATAACTGCCCATTTGTTACTAAACATTTATCTTAATGTACACTGCATCTGAAACTCCCATGAATCAGTTAAATTTGCATGTGGTTGGTAACCACTCTTTTGTTTTACTTTTGTTCAAGGTTGCTCTTTGTCATTAGTAGCAATGCTCAACCCACTGAGTCGACATAGATCTCAAAGTTACACCAGCTATATTCCCATAACAATACTCAATTGTGGCACAAAGAACAATGATCTAATAATAAACCTTCAAAAAAAGAGGAATTATCATCATTTCCAAAAGTCTTGGCTAGCTACACTCCCACTAGGATGACAAACACCACATCCAATCCTTTCTATCTCATCACAAGTCAAAACTTTTCCCTATCCCTTTACTAGACAGTTGGGAACAATAACACCAAGAATGGATGTTCAAACCAAGAAAAAAAATGCAAATTTTTTCCTATAAGAAACAAGAAAAACCAACGTAATAAAATTATCCATGAAGCAAGGATAATAATTTATGGTACCTGATCTTCATCAGTAAATTGAAATGTGTCACTTCCCGTTGATGCAATTTAGCATTATCACGCTTACTGATCAAGGGCCACAACTCCTGTTTCCCAATACTGAAGCAAACTTAGGATATATATAATAGAACATAATTTTTATTAATATGACATAAGGAGGCACAAAAGAGGACACAAAACCTTCAACAGTGGGAGAAAAAGAAAAAAGAAAAGCTGCATGCAAGAAAAGAACAAAGATGATGGAATACAGCAAGAAGGCTTTACCACCTCAAGAAGGCTTCACCGCATTCTTCTAACTACATCACATTAATGAACTAAAACTAGTAAAAGAAAAAGAAGGGGTGAGTAACACTCATCGTTTTGTCAACAATGATTTACAATCCCTAAAAATTTCAAAAATATGTTACTTGTTGAAATCCACGAAATATCATGTTTATGAGAATGATCAATTGAAAATCAATCAACCATCCTCTGTGAAACTTCATATAACACGAAAGAAACCCAGCATTTAGTTAATTAGTTTCAACTACCTTGTCCTTTTTAAGAGTTGAAGGTCTATGTTCTACGCATGGAAACATAAATGACCGAACATAACAACCAATCTAAAAGGATCCATACCTTCAATGAGCGCCATACATCAGTCAATGCAAAGATGGCAAGCTTTACTTGTATCAAAAAACTGAATATCTCAGAATATATTTTCAGGGCAACAGGAGTCAAAACAATACTAACTGGCCAGTCCACTCTATAACCCAAACCTAAAAAATCGAAGGAGTGGACACCTGCAAATAACAAGAAGATAACTGCTAAGAAAAGTTGAAAATTGAAAGAGAAGCAAAATTATGACATGTAAAATTTACAAGATGAAAAATGATGCAGGTACATGATGGCACAACATTTTCATTTCTTATGAAGGAAAAAAAAAATTTAGCATAACATTAATAATTACCAATGGGAGATGTTGAAAGATGCATTGTATCATGTCCCTTTATGTACACATACAACTTGTCCTTATTACGGTCGTATTCACATGAGGACCTCTGAATTGACGACTCAAGGAATCCTTGAATTTCAGGAAGTCGCTGTTCAGCCTCTGTAACAGACCATTTCTGTCCCAAGAAAACAAAGAAAAAATATTTAAAAAGAACTGCACTGAATGAGGTTGAAAATTAAACTGAACATTTAATTGATACAATTACAGGAGCATTACATGATGCCAAAGGGACATGATAAACAAATCTGCCCAATCTGCAAACTCCATGAAATGGTATCGTCGTAGCGCCAACAAATGTTCTTGCAAATCAAATCCTTCTTCAAGCAGCTTAATAGTTAATTTGCTAATGTACTTGTATCTATAAAGATCGTTAAGGATGTCTTCACACAGAAACAAGTTTTGCAGATGACAAATAATTAAATCTATAGCGGGTATATAAAATGACAAGCAAAAGAGGGAGAAAACTAGATAAGAAAAATCTTCCATCGCAATAACTCTTATCATGAAAGAGATACAAAAGGAAAGAGAAACAGAGTTAACAGTGCTTACTTAGTTCATGAATAATGGCTAATAAGCTTTGGATGTAAAAGCATTTCAACTGTATTCTATTTAAATTTAAATTGAATGCAACTATAATGGTAGTACTATCAAAAGTTAAAACAAAAAAATTGTGCTATATAGAAAAAACCCTATTACGCCCATAGTGGAAACTTATGCTTAAACCATACATTAAATTTTGTATTAAATATCAATATTCATTAGCCATGTTATAAGAGAAACTTATACGTTACCACACACGATCCTTTGGAAAAAATTCCTTGTAAAGAATTCACATTCAGCAGGAATAAAAGATCAAAACAGAAAACAATTATCCAAATTATCATAAAAAGAAAGGATACTGAAGCATAATTTCCTGAAACAGGCATTTGTCAATGATAAAATCAAGTGGCATCTCAAACTTGGCCAACAAACTCTCGTTGTGAGCTCCAACACTGTTAGAGACAGTGATAAGGGATCTTCTAAGCAAACTCTCCCAACTACTTCCTCCAGAAAAAGACATCAAAGAAGCATTTTCTTTGTTGCAGTCCTTCAATTCGGAAGGTTCAGTGACGCCACATCTTTTGGTTTTATCAATCAACACAACCTCTTTATCATTACAATGCCTATCCTGAACATCATTCTTACTGATATTAGCTGAAACACCCGAATCTATAAAACCTACAGAAATATTCTCTACACATCCCTTACAAGGGTCTTCCACAGAAGAAAAGTCAAAGTAGGGTAAAGATTTCCCACATTGTATGCCATTTCTCTCTTCAGGAACAGTTTGCAGTTTTAGCAATGTATTTTTCCTCAACATTGGATTCATACTAAGAAAATTGTTACCAGAGTTAAACTTCCAGTCTTGCGTTATAAATAGATCTGAGGTGCATATGCTGTTTTCAAGTCGATCCTTCCCAAATAATTCCTCCGCTAAAGAAGCACTATTCATAAGCATCATTTTGCTGTAATATGAGATGCCTTCTTTTAAGGATCCTGTTTTGCTCATCTTTGGATCCAAGTCCAGCAGATGTGAGCAAGAAGTATCTCTGTAATTGTTATCAAGACTTACAGAGCTTTCAGAAAACCCATTGACAGGCCAGCTGGGGTCAAAGAGATTTCCAACATACTGAGGGTCAGAAGTAACTAACCAGTTTCGCTTTTCTGATTCAGTGGCAACAAATATTTGACTTAATGACATTCCATTACGAAGTGATTGTTCATCCTGGCAATTCTCATCTACTCTTCCACAAATTCCATCTGAATCACTTCTGGTATGATATGATTCTTCACATTCATGAGCCTTTTCCATTGAATTATGAATGTGCGGACTCACAGAAAAGATTAAAGGAGAAAAATATTTTTCCTGAAGCCCGACCATATGACTAGAAACCTTAGTTGGTTGCTCAGACACAAATTGCTCTTCAGCATCATATGAAGATGAGCATTCAGATGACTCATATTTATTCGCTTCATCAGATAGATCATCTGCTGTATTTGAGTCATCAGACTCAGTATCGTCACTTCCCCTGAGAATAAGAGAACTTGAAAATATTTGTAGGAAATAACAAATTTGAGAGGAAACTGACAAAAATAGAATAGACAATTAAAAAGCATGACATATCCAAACAAAATAGAAATGTAATCAAGCATAGAGACAATTGCACAAACAGAAGAGATAGACTACCCATTTATGTCTCTTCTATTTTCTGCTGAAGATGCCATCAAACTATTATCCAACTTGAAGGAAACAGGATACTTCACACTTCTCCAAGCACTACCAAGGCCATTAGGTACTGAGTCATGGGAAACTACCTACAAAATAATAATAATTGTGTAAGGATTAAAAAGGCACCAGATAATCAGAAAGTAGAACTAGGTTACAGGGAGCATTGGTAATGATTAACAGAATATAACTATGAGCCAGGACACGTTAACTGTCATACTAGTAGAACATCTATTTTGAGTCAAAATTATTCAAGCTACCATGTCCAATTAGTTGGTTTGGGCACAAAATGGCACATCAAAAAAATTCAAATTCTTACAACAAAACTGAGGAATGTCAACCCTAAGGCTGCAGTTTCGTTGTAACTACTAAGTCCATAATATCTAAAACATTTAAACAACCAGATTAATAAAAATCTAAACATTCAATCAACATCGTGTTCCTACACAAATTAACATAAGGCGCACTCAGATACATATTTGAAGAGGCATGAAGACCAATTATAGAGAGTTTAGAGAGTATGGTAATAAAGAAGAGGATTATTATGCTAGCCTGAAATTATGGACACTTTAAAGTTTGAAAAACATGCATCAAGGTAGACTTATCAAAGATTTAAAAAAAAAAGGTAATTGCATCATGTTTTCAAACGACTTACTAAAGTTCATAAGTCAATAGAAGCATTATAGTTTAAGCGATCTGAAACCGTCATTTAAAGCATTACAAGATGCAAATGCAGATAAAGCAGACAAGAAACAGGAGGCCAAACATGAGAATCTTTTATTTCACATTAAAGAAAAGCAAACACAAATGCACAATAGCATGGAACAAAACATAGTGACTTTAAGAAAACATGAGAAGTTCAAGTTGTTTTATTTATTTTTAATGAGAAAACCAAAGTTTACATTGAGCTAACCTGTTGATATTTAAACTCTAAATTCTTCAATACAGTTTCAAGTTTTTCCTGCATTCTTTTGTAGTAACTGGCCCTGGCAATTACTCTGGCTTCTATGTTTTCTTTGGTCTGAGTCACTGGAAACACATAAGATGGATGATTGCTAGAAAAACCACTCCAACAAGGAAGAAGATCCTCATAGGTTTGGCCCTCAGAGACAACATATGTACCCAATTCTAGCAATTTCATTAACACTTGCAGCTGCTGACCAGCTCTGAAGAGCGGAATCACATAGTCCTTCAGAAAGCAGGGAATAGCCACTCCATCTCGATCCTAAGGTAAAGAGAATCAATATGTATATGAGATACTAAACATAAATGTATATTAAATAGTATGCATTTCCAACATTTAAAATAGCGGTGAGTAAAATTACCCTAACACTCGCCAACGGGATTTCAGGAGAAATTCCAGCTTTACCATGTTGATATGGTAGAAGATTATCCAGATATTCTACTATGAACTCCTTATAAGGATCACTAATCTCAGCCTTGTATATCCATGATCTAATAAACCCACAATATGGTTCACATGAGCGAAGAAAGAGAAATTTGAGTACAGCATGATGAGGAGGATCAGCAACCTAAACAAATGATATTGCTAAGAAATATCATTAGTAGAAAAACAATGAAAATCAAACAAGTCAAAAAACTAGTCAAGAGAAATTTCCATGACTATATATACATTTCAACTACAGAGCATAGTAATTGTAAGGTTATCGTCAACTCTACTCATTCAGAAACAGAAACACAAATCTCTTACATTGTATTGACATTTTATTTATTTATTTATTTTTGATAAAGGGATAAAGGAAAGGCAAGTTTACATGTTCCATGACATATCAGCAAATTTGTAGAATTATTTGCATCAGATGACACCTTTATATGAGGAGAACAAGTTGACTTCCATAAAAAAAAGTAGATATCCACAATAAGGGAAACAAGTGCAGATTAATTATCAAAGGCTGCTTTCCAGTGGATGCCATCCATTATTGTGCTGATCATTGCAAATGGTAAAAGAGCTTTATCTTTGTGACAGGATATAGATTTGGTTTTGTTTTCGTTTTATGGTTAACAAGGAACAACAGAAGTGTTAAAGGGAAATCTTTGGACAGATTGTCTCCATAGGAAAGAGCGGAATTTTCATCCTCTCTTTGGTTTATATCTCACAGAATTTAACAATGTACCTATTTCTTCAATATTCTTAAGGGGGTAAGCTGTTTTTTTTTTTCTTCCCTATATTTAATGTTTTTTGTACATCCATGGATATATAATTCTTCTTGCATTGTAATATTCTCTTTTGATATTAAATTAAATATCATTCTGTTTCTTATTAAATAACAAATAAGGTCAGTAATTAAAACAACACCATTGATGAACATTCTAAGCACATAAGTATTCTGACCTTCAGTTCTGTATACAAATACGTGAGTAGATTCCCTCCTCTGCAGAAACTATGAAATTCAAATTTCGCTTTAGCAATTATATCTTCGAAAGAAGATTCAAAGAAGGAAGAAGCTATATTGTGCAGGTTGCATATGTTCCCAAGAACTTCAATCCGAGTTCTTAGTTCCTTTGTGTGCAAATACAGCTCCAACAATGTAATTTCAGAATAAACTATAGAGTTGAGACATCCCACAGCAGAAGACTCTCGCAAAGACATTTCAGCACTTTCTGATGAGTGCCTCAAATGTACAGATGCATAAAGCGTGTCTAGCGCACACACGTAACCCTCAATTATCTTCCCCACGGCAACAGAGAAGGCATGATTAACAAGACTATAAGGAGGGTGCTCCTCTAGCACTTCTGCATCATGATGAATTTGAGTCCCTGCTGGTTGTGAATACCCATCTCGTCTCATCCCAGAGATATGGCCATCTGAATTTGAGTTTCTAAAATAGTCTACAAATCTACGCAAAAGAAAGATTAATAATCCCGAGCATCCTATGGATTTCAGAATCTTCCCTTGAGCATGAGTGCTTGCAGACCGATTCCATAAATTTGGAATCTGATGGAATGTTCTATCAGCAGGGTCGGAACAAAAAGCACTGGAAATCTTTTCAAGGCTAATAAGGGCTGATTGAACACCTTGCAGTCCATTCATTGCCAACCTCACCAGACTTGCTTCCTGATCCCAAAAGCTAGCATTTGTTAATTTAACTTAGACCAATAATTAATCTTCAGGATTTAAGAAATTTCGGTTCTGCTGTTTTTTAAGAGTATTTTTAAAAAATTGAATATTTCCTAACTTTCTTCAATTTAGCATCTTCAAAGCACAACAACAAAATCCTTCAGCATTAATGTTCAAATTCTTCGCTATTGCTACAATTGATGAAAAAATTAGCTTTACTTATGGAAAACAACAATCACATTCCAAAACTCCTAAGATTTCCATTTTCCCCTGAAAATTCAGAAACCAGAATAGCTCAAAAATTAGGAGGAAAAGTAAGATACTTACAGAGAGGGAAGAAGCATGGCGGAGGGGATCGGGAATGGAAGAGGAATGGGAAAATTGAGGAAGGCGTGGTCCACTTTCTGAAGGAATGGATTCCCAACAACTGGGAGGAAGCCATGGATCTTCCAGCTTGAGATTCTCAAGCAAAGAAGACCCAAACTCCGAGTGCACAGCCATTTTCCTCCTCAGTTATACTTCACAAAACAGTAGAAATTCTATAAATTTCACTCAAATTGGATCTTCTTCCTTTAATTGCCGTTGTTCTTGAACTAAGTATTGAGATCAAAACAAAATTCAATATTTGAGTGAAAATAAACCATTTTAGTAACATTCAAACAAAAATTAAGAATCTAAAAGCCCTAATTTCAATATAAACTTCAAAATTTACGGAAGAACAAATAAACAAATTTGGAGAGTAGAAAATACCCAAATGACAGTGAGAGAGGGGGACCAAATCATCGTTTCAGACTACAATAAGAGAATGTCGGCGTCGGATGTTTCCAGCCGGCGGTTGTAGGCGGTCGCCGGCGAGGTCGATGATGAAGAGAATGGGGGCTGGTTGTGATGGAGGCGCGAACTGGAGAATTGGGAGTGAGAAAATCTGAAGCATTGTTTTTAAAATTTCTTTACGGAACGACGTCGTTGGGCTAAACGGACAGGTGGCACCCAATCATTTGTTGAAGCATTTAGGGGAAAGTTGTGGAAAAGTAATGGGCCCGTTCTTTATAGTATTCGCAGCATTCGAACAGAGTTTGTATCCTGAATATTCAAACAAAGAAAAAACAGAAAATATTCGAACAGATAGAATAGGTGTTCTTTATAGTATCTGACTCATATTCAAATAGAAAAAATAGAGAAAATTGAGCAGATGGTGTTTGTTATAGAATTTGAATACAAAATTTATCCAAAATTTTTAAAATTTTTTTATAAAAAAAATTGATTTTATTTCTTTAATTACCTATTTTATATAGAATTATTACGATTTATCAAAAACACGTTATTTTCCATATTTTAACAATTATTCTATCATATTTTTCTCAATATTTCAACCATATTTTACATAATTTAATATATTCAATCATACCATACGCTAATTCTCACCATATTTTACATTATAGTATTAATATCACTCTACATTTTATATTTGGCATGTTTGAGATCCAACTCAAAAAAATCATATCTTATCATATTCTCAAAAATTATCAAAAAATCGTTCTTTTCTATATTCTAACTATTATCTTATTATATTCTATCATGTGAACCCCACTACCTTTTACATTATCCTACCATATTTTATCATCTTACACACTTAAACCCCATCACCTTTTACATCTTACACACATATACCTAACCACTTTTTACATTAAATTATCAACATTCTCACCACCTTTTAGTTAAAATATATATTTTTTCATATTATTTTATTATTAAATTTCAATATCTTCGCCACTTTTTACATAAATTATTTTTTAATCTTGTAGATCTCACTTATTTTTACCAAAAATTTTAGAATCCTGTTTAAAAAATTATTCTGTTCATAATCACCAAAATCTTATTTAAATAGCATCTCAAACAAATATAACCCAACGAGTCATATGAGCTAATAATAGAAGAATTGGAAAGGTAGGGCAATCTCATACTATTCAACTATTTCTCCACAGCATTACTCTTTTAATAACCTCCATTAAATTTTCAAAGACGAATAACTCTCCCCTTCTAAATTCAAACCTTAACTAGTACATATGTTTAGGCATAATTAAAAAGTTCCCATTTCCCAGTCCTACAAGCAAACCCATCGATAGAGGTTGGTTAGTGTCTCATTCAATAGCCCTTGAATAGTTGAATGGATAAGAATGTAGTTTGATTTGGCATTCTAAAACAGTTTTTGAATTTTTATAAAATTAAAAATTTATCGTATTTAAAAAATTTTAAAGGTTATATTAATAATAAATTATGATATTATTTAGTTTGATATTCTAAAAAAATTCTTGAATTTTATAAAATTAAAAATTTCTCGTATTGAAGAATTTTAAAATATTATATATTTTTAGAATACAAAACCATTAATATAATATTTTAAAATTATTCAATACAGAAATTTCCCAATTTTATAAAAACTATAAAAAAAAAATTTAGAATACTAAATCAAACAATACACTATAATTTAAAATTAACATAACATTTAAAAATAAATTCAATACGATAAAATCTCAATTTTATAAAAATCTTTTTATAATATAAAACTGAACAATACAACTTTTCAAAAAAAATAAATCTAAAAAGAATTTTTGTAACAGTGATATTACTGTTACAAAATTTTTGCAAAAATAAAACTAAACTAAACAAAATTGATTTAAAAACCAATAGAATTCTAAACCCAAAGGGCCAGTTTTACAATTACCTAGGACTTTCTAATTACATCAAGACAAAGGGTAAATTGGTCAAAACACTGTGGATAAAGCTATTAAAAACAAATTACAAGATAAAGATATACATCACATAAAAAAATTAAAGAAAATAACAAAGCACATTCATTAATTAATATTGGAAAATTTAAATAAAAAAGGCAGAAAGCTCCAAAAAAGTAAAAAAAAAAAAAAAACAAAAGTTTCTACATCCTTCCATCGATGATTGAGAGAACGTTAACATCACTTTTAGAACAAACTATCCCTAAAAATCCGAATTCTTCTTCTTTGTTTTTTCCTCCTCTTTAATGATCTTTTTTTTTTTTCCCCTGTATTTTCTATGTCCTTTACAATAATTCTACATAATTAAATACTTAAATAAAAATGCAACTACAGGGTAAATAAAAATATCCCGATAATATTTCCCTCTTTGCATATGTTTTTAAAATAAAAAAATAAAAATAGTATTGGAAATTTTGTATCAACCAGAAGAGGAAGGATTATAACCGGGATATGACCAAGACGGCGCCGGAAAAACAGACCCACCTGCCTGATTCTGATTCTGCGGCGGCCGGGAAACTCCCGGCGGCGGATTCTGACCGGAAAAGAACAGGGGATTTGAAGCAGAGCTTGAAGAACCAGAGGGTTGAAAGGAAATAGATGGATTTGAAGATGAAGATAACATCAATGAAGACTGAAGAGAAGCTAATTGAGAATTGTAGTACATCTGTTGGATCATATTCCCCTGAAAGTCGCCGGAGTTTTGGAGAAGCTGCGAGTATTGCAAGTAATCTCTAAGTTGGTCAGGGGAGGTTTGAAAAGCTTGTGGCACTGGCTGGAAGTAAGGTTGGTGCATTAATGGCGGATGGATGGAAGGAGTTGCCGCCAAATGGGTCGCCGGGGATCGGGAAATCGAAAGTTGGGTCGCTGGAAAATTCTGGGGAGGGACTAGTGCTCTGACATTTTCTGGGAAATTGAGCTTGGCTCTGTTGCCTCTAAATCTCAGCGCTGCTTCGTCGTAGGCTCTGGCGGCGGCCTCCGCAGTGTCGAAGGTTCCGAGCCAGACTCGCGCCGCCTTGTGGGGATCTCGAATCTCGGCTGCCCATTTGCCCCAAGGCCTTTGTCTCACCCCTCTGTATCGTCTTCTTCTCTCGCCGGTTTCATCAACAGTTTCGCTCGCCGCCGTTTGGGGCAAAGCGGCTGTCGTTGGGGCTGGGGTGGTTGGAACTTCTTGTTTTACTGTACATAAATTGTATATATCAATGTAATTATATATATATATATATATATATATATATATATATA
>WUAT03479270.1:0-15699 GCA_010015005.3 Ulmus americana
TCTCATTTGAGAGACAACAATGCTTATATGTTATTTGTTAACATGCGTCTCATCTGGGAGACACCAGTGAATAAATGTTATATACTGATGAAGTGCCTATTTCTATGCGCATTTAATGCATAACTGATGTTATTTAGTGAATGATATCATGTTCACATTAAAAGTATGTTTTGATGTTTTCAGATGCATTGCATTACTCAAATGCATAATGTTTACGCAAAAAATTAATATTTAATTTTAAAGATTTTGCAAACACGAAATGGAGCTTTGTTTTATATAAGCTCGAAAGAAATATTTACGAAATGAAAAAGGTTTTGAAATGAAATGTTTTAGTTTTTATGTGTCGAACCTGCCCTCTCTGAGAGAGGTAACCCTACTGAGTCAGGGGATCCCGATTATTTTGGGATTTAATGTATAAAATGTTTTGAAACGTGTGGATGTATAGGTTGGGTCGCGCCCATCTGTCTCCTCGCGAGCGCGCTAAGGGTATTCGACACAAAGCGCACAAAATGAATTTGTAGCTTTTGATGAACAAGCTTTTAAATGAAAAGTTTTGAAAGCAAAAAAAATAAGTCTTTCAGCATGTCATTGCATTGCATAGATTACGTGGAATTATGTATTTTTCTGCATCCATGTAAACTATTTTGTGAGATTAATGTGTTGTACTTACTTAGGTTTATAGCTCACATAGTTTGTGTTGTAGACCATGCAGGTAAGAAACCCCTGCAACGTTGATTTGATGGATGGGCTTGAGTTGACAAGGAAGGATGGGGAAGGCCGAGGAAAATGTGTAAAGTGTAAGAAATGTTTTTCTGCAGTATAGTTTTTAAACCGTATGTTTAAATTATTTTGAGAAGTTATTTTGTATATATAAGTACATCTGCAAAATATTATTATAAGTTTATGTTTTTTCGCTGTTTTTATGAAGGTTTAGGGATTTTTTTTCCAAAATCCTATTTACGAAGCCTATTAGTTTAAGTTTTAAAACTTAATTAGACTAGTGGTTTTCGTAAAATGTATCGATGTTGGTTTATGGTCATGGGGAATGTATTTAAAGGTAGGGTTTTTAAATTATAACCCTAGTATTTTCAAAAGACTACAAAAGGTATTTCTAAGATAAAATCAAACATTTTATTTATGTGTTTTCAAACCAAGTTTTGAGTTATTTGTTTTTATATTAAACAAATCGAATTTGATAAAGGAATTTTAAAACAAATTTATTCTGAATTTTTATGAAATGCTTAATCAAGGTTTATTGTGATGGAATGTACGTGAGGGCCTATTAAGGTCGGGTCGTCACAAAATCTCTTGGTGTTCTTGTTCTTGTTCCTCTGTTTAATTTATGGTTTATTGTGGTTTATATTTCTTGATTGTCAATTGGGTTTTATGAACCAAGTTGTGATTTAGGTATGGGAAATTGATTGATTCTAAATTCCTACAGTGGTATCAGAGCCAGGTTGGCCTTGCTCGATTCATCAAGAAATTTTTCTAGTTTCGTGAAGGATGGGAGGAGCAATCTTTGATATATTAAAGTTTGATGGAACTGGGGATTTCTGTCTATGGAAGAAAAAGATGAAGGCCATTATGAAGCAATTGAAGGTAGATGCTGCGGTGGATGATAAGCCAGAATTGCCAACAACTATGACATCTTATGAAAAGAGTGAAATGTTCAAAACCGCCTACAGTACAATATTTTTGCACTTGACAAACAATGTTCTAAGTCAAGTGGATGGTTTAGAGACAGCTGCTGAAATTTGGAAGAAACTTGATGAACTTTACTTGGTAAAATCTCTTCCAAATAAAATCTATCTTTTGGAGCAGTTCTTTGGATTTAAGATGGATACCAGCAAGACAGTAGATCAGAATCTTGATAATTTCGACAAGATTTTATTGGATCTCGGAAACTCAGGAAAAAAGTTTGAAGATGAAGATGTTTCGGTAATACTCTTAAACTCTTTACCTGATTTTTTTTTTGATGAAGTTAGAACTGCTATAAAGTATGGAAGAGACACACTATATACAAGCATTGTTATAAATGCTATTAGATCAAAAGAATTTGATACAAAGGTTAGGAAAGAAAAGTCAGGTGGCAGCAACTCAGGAGAAAGTTACTTCACCAGAGGAAGGAATCCTTACAAGAAACACTTTCACAAAGGAAGCAGCCAAAGCCGAGGTAAATCAAGGGGTAAAAGTTCAGATAGAAAGTGTTACTATTGTGGGATTGAAGGACATTTCAAAAGGAATTGCAGGAAGAGAATTAAAGATGAAAAGAACCATAAATTTCAAGAAAATGCTAAAGCTTCTGTTGCTAGTAGTAGTGAGGTAGATTATGGAGACGTTCTGAATGTTGGGACTGTCAAAGAAACAACAAGATGGATTATGGACAGTGGATGCACATTTCATATGTGTCCAGTAAAAGAATGGTTCTGCAACTACAAGGATTGCAAAACAGGTTTAGTGTTTCTTGGAGACAATAGGAGCTGCGAAGTCCTTGGTATTGGAGACGTTAAAATTAAAATGTTTGATGGAGTGGTGAGAACATTAAGGGATGTCAGATTTGTTCCTGATTTAAGGAAAAATCTGATATCTCTAGGACAACTTGACAATTCAGGTATGACATACAAAGCTGAGTGAGGTATCTTGAAAATGACTAAAGGTTCTATGGTGGTTATTAAAGCTAAAAGGAAGAACGGGTTATATGAACTGCTGGGAGAAACTTGTGTGACACAAGGAAGTGGTGGAATGAGTTTATTAGCAGAGAAAGACAACACGATTTTGTGGCATAGAAGGCTTGGACATATGAGCTTGAAAGGGCTGCAAATACTCAGTCAAAAGGGAGCATTTGAAGGGGATCAAATCACAAAACTAGAGCAATGTGAGAGCTGCATTCTTAGCAAACAACATCGACTAAGTTTCAAGTTGGGATTGCACAGTTCAAAAGGAATTTTGGAGTATATTCATGCTGACTTGTGGGGTCCTGCACAAATAGAAACTCATGGAGGAAAGGTATATTTTCTTTCATTAGTTGATGATTATTCCAGAAAAGTTTGGACTTTCTTGTTAAAACATAAATCTGAAACTTTGGATAAGTTTAAAGCTTGGAAAAATTTGGTTGAAAATCGAACTAACAAAACCATTAAAGTGATTAGAATAGATAATGGACTTGAGTTTTGTAATCATAAGTTTGACAGATTTTATGAAGAAAATGGAATCCTAAGACACAAAACAGTAAGACACACACCACAACAAAATGGGGTGGTT
Organism: Ulmus americana; assembly: GCA_010015005.3. Lineage (NCBI taxonomy): Eukaryota > Viridiplantae > Streptophyta > Magnoliopsida > Rosales > Ulmaceae > Ulmus > Ulmus americana. The sequence goes on from WUAT03479270.1 coordinate 3,262, forward strand.
GAGAGAATGAATAGGACCTTATTAAACAAGGTTAGATGTATGTTAGTTAGTGCTGGGTTGTCAAAACATTTTTAGGGAGAAGCATTAGCTACTGCAACCTATCTAGTCAATAGATCACCCTTTAGTGCCATAGAATTTAAGTGCCCTGAAGAACTATGGACATGAAAAATGTCGTACCTTAAAGATTTGAGGACTTTTGGTTGTGTTGGTTATGTTCATAATAAAGAAGGAAAATTAGATCCTAGATCTATTAAGTGCATATTTTTGGGTTATGCAAAGGGAGTTAAAGGCTATAGAATGTGATCATTAGAATCAAAAGGAACAAAGCTCATTATTAGCCGTGATGTTATCTTTAATGAAAATGAATTTCCATATACCTTTACTGCTACCACTAACACTGCAGGTTCGAATCAGGATGAAAAAGCTCATCAAGAGGATGAGACAAAAACAAATCGCTTTATTTTTGACACTAAATCTCAAGTAGAGCAAATACAAGAAAGTGATCCAATTCAACCTCAAAAGACTCAGCAGGAAGAAGAACAACCAGATGCACAACCTACTTAAGAACAAGAACCAATAGAAACTTCTTACTAGCTTACTAGGGATAGGCAGAAACAAACCATAAGGCCACCTGAGAGATTTGAATACACAGATATAGTTATATTTGCCCTGTATACAGCACAAGGAATTGAGTTACAGGAACCTCAATCCTATGAAGAAGCAATCAGATGTCCAGATTCCAAAGAATGGAAGATAGCAATGAAATCTGAGATGAACTCCTTGGCAAAGAATAGGACATGGGAACTGGTTTCTAAGCCACCAAACCAGAAGATCATAGACTGCAAATGGCTGTACAAAATAAAGGAAGGAACTTCACAAGAAGAAAAGAGGAGATATAAAGCTCGGCTTGTAGCAAAGGGTTTTACACAGAGGGAAGGAATTGATTTTAACGAGGTGTTTTCCCCTGTTGTAAAATACAAAACCATCAGACTTATCTTAGCTTTGGTTGCCCAATTTGACTGGGAATTGGAGCAAATGGATGTGACTACAGCTTTTCTTCACGGTGAACTAGAAGAGGAAATATATATGAAGCAGCCACCAGGATTTGAAACTGAAAAAGAAGGGAAAAATCTGGTCTGCAAGTTGAAGAAGTCTCTTTATGGCCTCAAACAGTCACCAAGACAATGGAACAAAAGATTCGACTCTTTTGTTACAGGTATAGGTTTCAATAAGAGTAATTATGATGCTTGCTTATATTTCAAAGGAAATAGATTAGAAGAAATGACAATGCTTCTAATATATGTTGATGATATGATTATAACAAGTAAAAGTAAAGAAAGCATCATATCACTTAAAAGGAATCTAAGTAATGAATTTGAAATGAAAGATTTAGGTAGAGCAAAGAAATTTTAGGGATAAACATAGCTAGAGATAGTATCAAAGGGAAATTGATAATATATCAAAAAAATTACTTAGAAAAGTTGTTGGTCAAATTCTCTATGCATGATTCTAAACCTGTTTGTCTGCCTATTGCCGGACATTTCAAATTAGATGATAAGCTTAGCCTAAGTACTAAGGAAGAAAAGGAACAAATGAACAAAATACCATATTCAAATGCTATCGGTTCACTAATGTACTCAATGGTTTGTACTGGACTAAATATTTCCTTTGTTACGAGTGTGTTAAGCAGGTTCATGAGCAACCCAGGAAAACAACATTGGGAAGCTGTTAAATGGCTGTTCAGATACATAAAGGGTACCTCAAATGTTGGTCTAATTTATGAGAAGAAGGAAGAAGTATCAAAGCTGAGGCTAAAAGGTTTTGTAGATGATGACTACACAGGGAATAAAGATAACATGAGATCTACAACAACCTACATGTTTTGCTTGAATGGCTGATGTGTTTGTTGGAAATGATAGCTCCAATCCATTGTAGCACTATCAACAATAGAAGCTAAATATATTGCAGCAACTGAGGCAATAAAAGAAGCACTGTGGTTACAGGGCTTATTGCAAGAACTAAAACTACTTGAAAACAATGCAACAGTCTTCTCAGAAAGCCAAAGTGTCGTACATCTTTGCAAGAATTCAGTTTTCCATGAGAGGACCAAGCATGTTGATGTTAGGTATCACTTCATTAGAGAGAAGGTTACAGATGGGAGTATCCTAGTAGAGAAGATATCAACTGAAGACAACCCTGCAGATGCTGGTACTAAGGTTATTCCATTAAGCAAGTTTAAGCTTTGTCTTAGCTTGCTTAATGTTGGAAAATTCTAAATTATATATATGTTGAACAATGATATTTCTAAGTTCATTCATTGTTGGCTTTGGTCAAACTAAGGTAGAGATTTGTTGTAGTTTGACCTCTGCCAAGATCATAGTGTAAATGGCAGGAAATTCAAGTTGCTATTTAAAACGACCTCAGTCATTTATTTTTGGTTGTCGTCTATTATCTGGTTTAGTGCCATTCTATTCAATTAGTAGCCTTCCAAGATGTAGACATGTGTTGGATCTAACAACTGAAACTTGAGGGAGAACTAGCCATTATAACTACTCTGCCTATATATATTGTCCTGCTTTGAAGAAGAAAGAGGAGCGAGTTGTAGCAATTGATCTTCTTCTGGATTGTGATAGAGAGAGTTCTTTTGGAGAGATTAGTTGTTTAAGAAGAGAGGTTTTGGTGAAAGAAAGAGAATCAAGATTGTTCTAGGTGTGATCATTCTAGTGGGTTACTCTTGTATTTTCTTGGGATCAAAACCTTCAATCTAAATCGGGTTAGATTGAAGTTTCTTACCAATTTCTCAAAATTTCTTCTCTTATATCTGTAACTTGTATTTGACTGCCATTGATAGTGAATATGAACTCAGTAATGGAGTTCATGGGGATGTAGGCTATTTTGGCCGAACCTCGATAACATTTCCTAGTGTTTTTCTAGTTTATGTTTCTCGCTTTCTTTTTCCTATGCATTTTTTTTTATCGAATTCAAAAGCAAAGGTTCTCAATTTCTATCTAAACCTCAGAAGAGTTTAGCTGTGAGGATAGCTAATTAGCAAATCCTTACAGAAAGGCTATCAAGCAAGAGACAAATAGAATTATATCACATTGCTAGGAAGTGGACATTGCTGGAGTGGTCCAGAGAAAAATAAATGGACAAAGGCTCGTCATTATGGTTCGATCTCAAGCCCCACGAAGAAGCACTCCAAATTCTCCTAGAGATGTCACATAAAAACAAAATATGACTCACAGACTCAGTAGGATCATTACATAGAGGACAAGAAAAGTCAATTGCAGGCATTATTATATGCTCTCTTCCTCTAGTAGGCAAAGTGTCGGATAAAAGCTTGCCACCAAAGGATTTTGTAATGAGGAAGAATTTTAACTAAAATAAGTCGAGCGAGAAGAGAAGTTTCCATGCCTGTTTGGAAGCTATTGAGATTTGTCCTACATTGAAAATATACAAACCAAATGTGCAACTTATAAGTATGAGAAATAATCTCTATTGGTTTGAGGCCTTCAAGATAAAGTCCAAAAGTAAAACTATGAGGATTAGACCAATGAGTTAAAATGATTTATATCCATACTTCCAAAATCCACTTGTCTCTCCTAGTCCTTTCGTTTATTTAACTAAATTGTTGCTAGTTTGGATGCATAATTGATATCCCAGAATATTAAATATTATGATATTGTAAATGTTTAGATTGTGATGGTTTTCTTTTTATTAGTAATTTTGTATTATATTATTTTATTTTATTTTATTTTATTTTAAATATTAATATAGATAAGATTTAAATTAAACAAAACCATTAAATAATAAAAAATGATATAATGAGAAGAAATTTCATAAAAGTTAGACATGAAAGAGTAAAAAATCTTCAAATCAAACTTTAAAAATGAAGTTATAAATAAATTTATTTCAAATTTCAAGAAACTCACTTCATAACTTCATTTTGAAGTTGGATTGAAATGCAAAATGTGATTAAAAAAAAGTTTGAAGTGGGAAGCTGGGAGCACTTGTTGAAGAAGATTGTGTCATCGACTTGATTTGCGTATATTAACGGTATGAAGCCGACTAGCTTGTACAACGGGCGACCTTGATGTTTTATACACTTCAGTTTTACGGAATAATAATGAAATGATTGAAATGTATCACCAATGTATGTAAGACTAATTCAAAATGTTTTTTTTTTTAATAAAAAAAGAAAATAACTATTTTAAAATATTTAAAAGGTACTATTTTTTACACAATTAACAAATAGTAGATATTTTTCATTATATATACAAGAAAATATACTTTAATTTTCTTTAAAATGACATGAAATGACAAATGTATTATTTGAATGGAAAAATTGGAAACGTCTATTCTTATTGCTGTTGATGAAGTATGCTTTCTACCTAATTGATTAAATTCAGTTCAGAAATGATTCCTTGATTTATTTATTATTCCAGTGTCCTAAATTCTTTAAGGAAAAACGTTTTCATTATTATTATTTTTTTCTTTTGTGGTGTACCTCCACAGTACGAAATGATATGGGCCATCTCATAGTTTACGTTTCACTTTCACGTGAATTGAGCTCGACTGCCCAACAAATTTGCCAAAAAGTCTGCCAACAAAATAACGACAAAAAACAAAGTACAACAAACAAAATGCTATCTTTGACCATTTCCATATCTACACAATAAGCCAAAATTCTGGCCCACCCCAACAAGAGAGAGAGAGCTTTATGATAGTTTTTTTATTTTATTTTATTTTATCAATAATTTAAATATATTGATACCGTTTGGTTCAACATTCTGCAATGTTATAAACATGACATTATAAAAAAAAAAAAAAAATTTAAACAGTGATTTTGTTTAGTTCAGAGTATTTTAAACAGTTGAGAGATGTAATATTTTATTAAAAAAATAATTGAGCATGATAATATTTTATTAAAAAAGTGGTAGAAAGAGAATATTTTATTAAAAAAGTGATTGAGAAGTAATATTTTATTAGAAGGTGACAGAGAGATGTACTATTTTATTAAAAAAATAGTAAGGTAGAGGTAATAATTTATTAAAAAAGTGATGGCGAGATGTAATATTTTATTTAAAAGGTAATGAAAATAGATAATATTTTATTAAAAAAGCAATGAAGAGAGGTAATATTTTATTAAAAGTAGTTGAGAGAGTGAGTAGGGAAATTGTGAGATTCCACACGTGGCAACAGGTTATTGGTTAAAGAGACATAAGGCTCCAAAAGAAGATACAAGGCGTTGAAGGGTACTTTGAAGGAAGCGCTGAAGGAAGATATAATGCGAACTGAAGGATAAATAAAGCAAAGCTTCGAAGAATGTTCTATGCGGAGCATCGGAGGATGAACTTGGAGGAGCATAGTTTTTGGAGAATAAAATGTAACCTTATTTTGCCTATAAATATAAAACACTTGCAATCTTTTAGAGACATTACTTTCATCTGTAAGAACTCAAGAATTCCTAGAGAGAGAGAGTTGTTCTTCTAATTCTTTCCTTAGAGAGATCTTAAGTTTTTGAGTGATTGTTATACTTAATCCAATTGATTTGTAATAAGAAAGGATTTTATTGTTAGTGCTATTTTTAGTACTTACAATTAGCACCGTCTGTGGGAAACGATATAAGAAGTCAGAGACAGTGATCTAGCATATGAGAATCGAAGACCGAGTTCTTTTGGACATTCTTTACGAACTCGTCTGTTTGTGAAAATTTCTAGATTGAGATTTGATTAGGAAAAAGAAACAATGGCACCGAAAAGAAGAGGATCAGCAAACACCAAGATTTCGCTGAGTTTGGGAGAATCGAGCAATCTGGAAGCATTGCAAATAGACCAGCTGGCAAAGATGATTCGAGGATATGAAGAGAAGAATAATGCAACCACAGAGATGGTGATGGAGATGAAGAAAATGTTCGATGAGAAACTCCAAGCTCTAGAAAGGGAGAATAAAGTGCTAAAAGAGAAAGCTGGAAAGTCAGAGTAATCGAATGGCGAGATAAATTTAGCCAGTCAGAGCAAAAAAAAAAACAAAGGAGGAGAGCAAAGGAAAGATAGTGGAAAGTAACACCAAAAGTCCTGAGAGTTTGGCAGCATCAAGCTCAAGGACTATCAATAGCAACAAGAGAACTAATCGACATATAGAAAGAAATGATTCCAAAAGAAAGGAGAAAGAGAAAGAGAAAGAGAAGGCGACTAATTTGCTAGAGTTAAATGAGAAAATCATTGAAGAAGTTGTTCGAAGAGTGGGAAGGATTTTGATGAACAGTCCAATGGACAAAGCAGAATAAGCTATGAGAGGAATTTCAAGATCACCATTCCCACAGTGAATAATGAAGGAAGTAAAGCCGAGAAACTTCAATACATCTATGCTAAAGAAGTTCCAGGGGAAATCTGATCCAGTTTCTCATCTCTTACAGTTCAAGCAAAGGATCTCTCTAGAAGAAATTACCGAAGGACTGATGTGCAAACTATTCTCGACGACCTTCACTGAGCAAGCTTTGAGTTGGTTTAGTCAGCTTCCAAAGGGCTCAATTTGAAGCTTCGAGCAGTTTGGTAGGATATTCTTGGAGCAATGTAAAAGCAATTGTCTGCAAAAGAAAACAATGGTAGATTTACACCTAGAGCAGAGGTACGACGAAAATACTAGGCAATATCTTGACAGATTCACCGAAGTGACAGAACAGATACACGAGCTAGATTCGAGGCAAGCAACAAACTTCTTTGTTTGGGAGTTAATCAACGGATTGCTGGTCCATGAGAGGTTTATTGAAACTCCCCTGAAGATATGAACAAAGTAAGAGCGAAGGTAGAAGGGATCATTCGGGTAGAAGAGAACAGGCAGAGAATATCCAAGAATGCGGCCATCACAATTGCTCAGAATAATTCTCAAAGTAATCCTCCGAAGTATCAAGAAGCGAAGAAAAAGACAGTGGAAAGGCAACGGTGACCCGGAGGAAGATCCAATCAAAAGAAGAGGCTAGTAGAAAGCCAAAGAAATGATTATAACTGCAATCCCCAGAAGAGGAAGGTTTCGATTATACTTTCACCATGCCATAGGAATATATATTCGTAGAATTGAAAGACCAGAACATTGTTCGTACCCCGAAGCCATACAACGTGCCAGATCATTTAAAAGACCGAAGCCAAAATTGTATTTTCCATGAAGATTATGGACATACTTTGGCTATGTATAGAAATCTATACTTTCTGCTCAGGGCTATGATGAAGAGGGGAGAATTGCAAAAGTATGTGAAGAGCAAAACTCTGATGAAATCAGCAGCACCATTATGGGAAAGCCGAGGCAAAGAAAAGGTAAAACAGGCAGGAACGTCAAAGGATGGGGAGAATCTGCGAGTTGTCTCCTTTATTCACCGAGAAAATGATGAAAAGCAAGGAAGATATGGGGAGTTTAAGAGCAGAAGACTAGAAAGAGGATTGAGGATGATGGCCTTGAAAGGGTATGTTAATACCATTTCCGGAGGACAGTTTAGTTGGGAGAAAGTTCTGATAGTCTTCTAGGATCAAGACCTGGAGAAAGTTAATCTTCTGCATGCAGAACCATTGATAATTAAGCCCTGAATTGGGAATACGCTGGTGTCAAGAGTATTAGTTGATGTAAGAAGCAGCTCTGACATTCTCTTCTGGGATGCATTCCAGACGATGGGAATAGAGAAAGAAGAAATTCGGCTAGTTAAAACTTCGCTCCATGCTTTCAATGGAACTGAAGTTAAACCACTTGGGGTGATAGTGCTGCCTGTGTATGCGGCAGATCGAGTAATTGAGGTTAAATTCCTGGTGGTAGATACACCTTCAGCCATGAATATTATAACGAGAAGAGAATGGATTCACGCAGTGAAAGGTGTGGTGTCAACATTGCATCAGGTGATGAGATGCCAATCTTCAGATGGTCTTTACACCATAAACATCAAGGGAGATTAGTCACAAAATCAAAGATGCTACAATGTTGAAAACAAAGAAGGAGGGGTCCATAGGATGACTAATAACCAGATTGAAAGATTTAATAAGGCAAAAAATAAAGAAAATGAAGCTTTGGAGGAAGGAAGCAAAAAATAGCAATAGAAGGCTACTTGCCAGCATACCTAAAGAAAGTGGAGGAAGAAACAGATGTTCTGGAGAATATAGTCGAAGAGTTGGTAGAAGTTAATCTTGATTCGGAGGATTAAAAAAAAAAGGTGTTGGTAAGAGCCTAATTAACAAGAGCAAAAAATGAGAAAGTAACAGAATGCTTGAGAAGAAAGAAAGATATTTTTGACCGGTCCCACAAAGATATACTAGGAGTAGATCCTAAGGAAGCTAAACACTACTTGAACATTGATCCATCTCATCCTCTGGTAAGACAAAAGTAGAGAAGGTTTGCCCCGTAACAAAAAAAAGTGATAAGTGATGAAGTAGACACGGTTTTGGAAATAGATGCAATCAAACCATGTCAGTATCTAGAGTGCCTATCCAATGTGGTGGTGGTAAAGAAAAAGAATGGGAAGTGGAGTATGCATAGACTTCACAAACTTAAACAAAGCTTGCCCGAAAGACAGTTATCTATTACCAAAGATAGACCAGTTGGTGGATGCAACTGCTGGGTATGAAAGAATGAGTTTCTTGGACACTTACTTTGGTTATAATGATATTAAAATGAATGAAAAGGATAGGATTCACACATCATTCATTATAGAGAGAGGGTTGTATTGTTACAAGATTATGCCTTTTGGTCTGAAGAATGCTGGAGCAACGTACCAAAGGCTTATCAACCAAATGTTCAGCAAGTATATTGGAAAGAAGGTTGAAGCTTATATAGATAATATGGTGATTAAAAGTAAGAAGTCGAAGGATCACATAGAGGATATGGAGGAAATTTTCGAGGTCTTTCGGAAATTCCAAATGAAGTTAAACCCACTAAAGTGTGTTGTTGGGGTATTGTCCGGACAATTCCTTGGGCATGTCATGAGCAAGAGAGGAATTGAACCCAACCCAACACAAGTAAAGTCATTATTAGAAATCGAAGAACCAAAAACTATCTGAGTTATGCAAAGTCTAGCCGGAAAAATTGTTGCTTTAGGGAGATTTATTTCTAAGATGTAAGACTACTGCAGACCATTCTTCCAGAGTATAAGGCAATCGGCCTCTTTAGAGTGGGGGGAAGAGCAAAGCGTAGCATTGAAAGAGTTGAAGAACTACCTTAGTACAACACCAATCTTGTTAGCATCGGAAGATGGAGATGATTTGTTTCTATACTTGGTTATTTCTGAAGTAACAGTGAGTGCAATCTTAGTACTAGAGGAGAACAGAAACATAAACTAGTCTTTTATACAAGCAAGATGTTATTGGATGCGGAGACGAGATACAATGATCTGGAAAAAAATGGTTCTAGCTTTAGTAACTGCAAAGAAAAAGCTCAGGCATTATTTTGAATCCCATCTGATTACAGTGGTAATGAATTATCCAATCAGACAAATTCTCTCTAAACCAGATCTTTCTGGAAGATTAACAAAGTGGGTGATTAAGATGGGAGTCTACGAGATTAAGTATATCCCCATAACAGTGAAAAAAGTCAAGTCATAGCTGATTAATTTTTTGTAGAAATTCAATCTTTTGAACCTACGAGAACGAGCTTACAGTACTTCCAGAAGAAGGGATGCTGTGGGTACTCAATACAAATGGAGCATCAAACAAAGAAGGAGTAGGCATCATAATCATTCTTGAACCATCCTCCAGAGTGGTCATAGAAGAAGCTTTTTGGCTAGAGAGATAGATGACAAATAATGAAGCAAATATGAGGCTCTGATCTATGGTTTGGAGTTGGTGTTGAAGTTGGGAGTGTAGAATTTAAAGGTCCTTATGGATTCGGAGTGGGTGTCAAGACAAGTAAATTAAGTTTTTGAGGTGAAGGATTAGAAAATGAAGGTTTATTGCCATAAAGTGACTCAGTTGGTCAAATGTTTTCAAAGGATAGACATCCAAGTGATTAAGAGGGAACTGAATGCAAGAGCTGACAGGCTAGTGAAAGGTGCAGTTTATGGGGAATATGAAAAAAAGAATAGACTCACTACTTAGAACAAGTATTCTGCGTAGGTTAATATGATAGATGTGGAGGACGAATTAGAGCCTGAGGTGTCAAAAGAGAGCTGGATGGATCCAATAATGGATTATTTGAGAAATTCCAGAAAGCTGGAAGATAAAAGCCAAGCCAGGAAATTGACGATAAAATCAGCTAGATACACTATCTTAGACGAAGTGTTTTATAAAAAGTCATTCTCCAGACCATTGTTAAGATGCGTGACAAAAGAAGAATCCAAGGAAATATTGAAGTCGATCTATTCAGGGGTGTGTGGTAATCATTCTAGAAGATGAAGCTTAGCTCACAAAGTATAAACCGTCAGATATTTCTGGCCTTATATGATGCAAGACGCCCAAGAATATGCAAGAAGTTGTAAGAAATGTCATAAAAATGGTCCACTAATTCATCAGCCTTCCGAATTTTGCAATTCAGTTGTTAGGCTTTGGCCGTTCTTGAAGTGGGGATTAAATATAATCAGGAAGTTACCAGTTGCAAAGGGTGGCAAGTGCTTCGTCCTTCTCGTGACAGATTTCTTCACTAATTGGGTTGAGGCCGAAACATTTTCAAGTATCACTGCCAATGATGTAATCAATTTTATATGAAAGCACTTGATCTGTCGATTTGGAATGCCAAAATTCCTTGTGATAGATAATGAAACCCAATTTAACAATGCGAAAGTAGAAAGCTTTGGAAAAATGTACAGAATAAAGATAAAATTTTCACCAATTTATCATCCACAAGCTAATGGGATGGCTAAAGCAACAAACAAGTTGATTGTGGGAAACTTATGGAGGAATTTAGAAGAAAGAAGAGGAGCTTGGCTAGAAGAACTTCCGAAAGTATTATAGGCGCAGCGGATGACAAAGAAGAGGGCAACGGATGAAACTCCTTTCGCATTAGTGTATGGAACCGAAGTAGTATTGCTGACTAAAGTCGGATTGCCAACTATAACCAATTTAGTAGTGGAAAATGTGGAAGAAAATCAAAGACAATTGGTAAGAAATTTTGATCTCTTGGAAGAATTTTGGGAATGTGCACAGATACGAAGGGCCGCATATCAACATAAAGCAAGGGCTTTCTACAATAAAAAGGCAAAGATCAGGCGCTTCATCAGAGGAGAGTGGGTTATGAGGAGGATCCCAGAAGTAATGTAAAAGAGAAAGTTTTGCGAGCAATGGGAAGGACTATATGAAATCAAGGAAGTGCTTGGCAAAGGAACGTACAAGCTAACTAATTTGAGCAATGGAAAAGAAGTCCCTAGAATGTGGAATGCAATGTTTTTGAAAAAATATTATATTTGATGTAAATTTTCAAAGGGGCTACACTCTTTTCTTATACTCCAGTTTTGTTTCGATGGGTTTTTTGGAGATAGGTTTTTAATGAGGCAATATTCGCGGATGATTTATCCCAACCCTTTTTGTATTTGTCTTACTAAAACTAATGAATCAATTTTTCAATTGAAGCTCTTTTGAAATATTTTGAAACGAGGAATGGACAAGTTGGAAATGCTTGCATTCCAGAGATGGATGAGACAAAATGCACTCGCATCTCAAGGGTGGACGAATCGAAGCGTTTGCACCCTAAGGATGGATGAACTATGAGTGTTTGCATCCTAAGAATGGATGAGACAGAAAGAGCTTGCATTCTATAAGTGGACAAGACAGAAAGAGTTTGCACCTCAGAGATTGCAATATTGTGGAAAATTTTATTTAAAGGATGGACGCATCCAAAATTAATGAGTTGAAGCAATATTCATCTCAAAATTTTATAGGTACTAAAGTTCAAGGAGTAGAAGAGAAATATGAACAAAATGAAGAAAATCAGAGTTTTCATTAAGAGTTTAGAAGGATTATAGATACAAAGAGAAAACTAATGATAAGAGATTGGTGAAGGAACCTCCGCCCCACGACGCCGAGGAGGATATCTTCTTGAAATTGCCTCTTCATAAAGCGTCCTCTTTTTAACTTCCCCAGTGTCGCATTACTTCCATCTCGGCTTGATCCTTCCTCCATTGATTAATATATTCATGACGAGAAACTTCGCTTTCAAGTTCAACCAAAGCATCTTCATCAAGTCGTACGTGCCAGGGCAAGGATATGTCAACATCTTTGCTTCGCGAGGATGGAATCTAGAAGAAGTTGATGAAGGACCTTTGTTCTGTTAGATTGTGAGAGTATGCTAAAGTGCAAGTATACACTGTCGTGAACAAATAATAAAGTGATAAAAGAGATCGTACCCACGAGGATTGAGATTGGCTAAGTTCTAAAATCCAAATTAATTAATCAATTTAACTAAGATCTTAAGTGACATGTAACAAATATTTTTGGTGATTTTGTAATGTAAATAACAAGGAAAAATAATCAG
>WUAT03479379.1:0-15695 GCA_010015005.3 Ulmus americana
GCTGAACCAAACGCCAGCATTAATTTATAACGTGAATTCTATTATCTTTTAATAAATATTATTTATTTGTGAACCTTATCACTTTTTATAAAAATTCTATTTAGAATATTCTGAATTAAATAAAAAATTTGTTTAGAATGCATATTTAAAATGTTGCAGAATCACGAACCAAACAGCCCATATTGGTGCTATTTGGTTTGGTATTCTAAAAAGTCTTTTGAATTTTTATAAAATTGGACTTTGTATTATATTGATGAATTTTAAAATGTTATATTAATCGTAAAATTATATTGTTAAATTTCTAATTATAATCTAATCAAATTAAATTAAATTAAATAGAAAATGAAAAAAAAATATTAAAATACTCTATTTAGAATGTTGTTTCAAACAAAAAATTTATTTAGAATGTCATGTTTAGAATACTCTATTTATAATGTCTTGTTTAGAATACTACATAATTGCAAACCAAACAACATATTTTCATATTTAGTTTTTATTTGTATATGTTGTTTAATTTAAGCATATATCACATAATCAATTATAAAAAATATACTATACATCTATCATTTTATATTATATTTAAAAAAAACAAAAAAACAAAATATAAGTAGAATAAATTTAAAAAATCATATTTAAAATAAAAAAAAATTAATGAATTTAACTAAACTGGTCTTATAGGAACAAGCCGGCACGAAAGTTCGCTTAGAAAATCCGGCCCGTTTAAAGTTCGACTTGCCGAGCTAAAACTTACCCCGTCGCGCTTCAGTTTCACAGGCCTACCCAGCCACTTTGACACCATTAGTGTACCACTTGTATGATATTTGTACTTTCGTGTCCTCTTTAGAAGGCGTACCTTTGTGCATGGCAATTTATTTGAGTTAACCATAGTGATGTTAGTTAGTGTAGGGTACTCCTATTATTAAGTGATGTGATTTTGCTCTTTTTGAATCCAAATTATGATAGTGAGATTTGACCGACACACCCAACAAAATTCATTTCATTTGTATTCGTTTTGAAGTAAAACATATGTTTCTGTTTGAGTTCACTTATGTATATATATATATATATATTGTATTTTTTAACAAATTAAAACGATTGATATTATCTTAGTACATTTTTATATTTTTGACACCATATTCACATGTTGATATGTTTAACGAGAAAAAAACAACAAAGGAAAACAAGTATACCTTTAATTTCCCATAAGTTTATCTATTTTGGGTTAGATCACATATCATTTTGAACTAGAAGACCTCTTTTTTTGTTTGACGTGCACTAGTGACTAGTTTATAGATTTTATAAACCACATCAACCTAAAGGTGAAGATGGAGTTTGCCCAATTAATTGATGTATACTTAGAAGTGTCATGTCAAGATTTTATTAATTCTTTTCACATCTATTTCTTTTAATTCAATAGTGCAGAAGGACAATCTTTAGACTTAGATTAAATAATATATTGAGATTGGAAAGGATTGTCGTTCAATTTTTAATATCGATAAAATAATAATCTCATCCAATTTTATTTTATCACATAATTCAAATAGAAAATCCCTAAAAGTAAAAATAGCAACCTAATTTATGAAAAGCAATATATACTAAGAAAATTTTATAATAGTGATTGTTTTTTATAACTATCGGTAGTGATTTCATCAATAATTTCTCAATTATATTATATTTTTTTAATGATTTTTTAATATAATAAAAAAGGCTTTTTACTTTTTAATTTGTTATATTACAGTACTTATATAATGTGAAATCTTTGTATATCCTTTTAATAAAGGACATATATTTTGCAAATAATAATAAATAAATTAAAGAAATGAATTTGTATATTTCAGATGAGATTACTATTGTCATTTAAAATTAACTGATCCCAATTTGGTTCAAATGATTTTTACAAGCTACCATAGGACAATAAATCAAAATGTAAAATCTTTTGTTGATAATTAAAAATTACAAATGACATAAAGTAATTCAATTCACATTAATTTTCTCTTACAAGCTAGTAAACCTTTTTTCTTTCTTTGTTTTTCCTATTTTTCAAGATGTGGCATTTACCCAAACTCAACTAGAACAAGCTGAAGAGGTTCCTATCTTTTTGTTTTATGAAGAAAAGTGGAAAACGAATATGCAAATTCAATTTAAGGGAGGTTAAGAATTTTATATCTAATGATCCACTAATTTAATGCCTTAAATAAAAATAAAAATAAAAAATTGGAGAGCTTTTTCTTACCCATGTGTGGTCCTAAAATGGCAACCACAAAACAGACATAAATCCATTTCAAATGTACACCACTTATATTACATCTTACTAGCTTTTTGGATCAATTGTGACAAAGTCTTTTTCCATGTTCTAAGGCTCTTACAAAGTGGTCAGCAAAACACTATAGATTTTTATGGATACGGCACTTTACAGCATTTCTGTCTATTCTTTTTGTCTTTCTCAACAAATTAAAGAAAAAAAAGCAGGGGAGGTACACTTAGGGAGTGTTTACTTTTGGGTTGGAGAAAACCTATTCCTAATAAGCTTTACTTGGTATTGTTTAGGAGATAACGAGAATAAATATGTGGGGTCCACATGTTTTTGGAGATGAAGAGGGGAATTGGCAATACCACTGAGGGAGATGAGTTTGTGAATAGCGTATGTGAATGAATTTTTAAAATTTCGAAATTGTTAGAAAAATTAAAGACTTTATTATCCTAAGAAATTATCTAATAATAAGAATAATAATATAATTTCTGTAAACAACTTATTTGATTCTAATTTATCAATTCGATAACAAACTAATCACGAGTAAGTAAAACCTCTTATACTTCACACATAAATATATAGGTTATATAATTTATTAATTCAAGAAGGTTTAACCCAATTTATGAGTTACGCAATCATTTATTAAGAATTAGATGTTCCGAGTAAAGTTATTTGTTTTCTACACCGAAAATCATAGAACTGTTTGGAAAAATATTCAAATACTTTGTTTGTATCATGTTTAAATCACATAACTTGTTCAAATACTTTACCAAATAACAATTTAGTCTATCTAAAATATTCTATTTAAATATTTTACCAAACAACAAAATATTACTCTCTCAAACAGACCGTAACAGTTGCAACCCTAATCTCATCATTAGTTGAGAACAAAAAGGCGATATCATAATTAGTTACTTTGATGAAAAAGTAAATTTTCTTAATTTTGGGGATAATTGTGTTGGAGTTGAAATCTAAGCAAAAGCAACGAATGCACAGGAGCAATCTACCAAACATGTCATCGTCCCAAAGAGTACAAGAGGTAGAAGTAGGCATGTTCTGTGAATGAGATTGGTTTGGGCAAAAGGAAGATTAAAAACAACAGAGAGAGTAGAAGGGCCCACCAAATTTTCTCAAGAAAATAAGAAGTCGGATTTTCTTTGTGAGGTTGATAGTGACTCGGCTTCTGGTTTGGCACATGAAGGCCATGTTACTCTTGCCCCCAAATTCTATTGTAAGGACAATATGGTAAGGCCTTGGTGAGATCATTACAACTACTTTAAACGGCTATCTATATTTTCAAAACCACACAGTTGCTAAAGTACGGGCAAAACAAAACAAATACTATAACTGTTCTACTTGGAAGTTGGAATCTTTTTTATCAGCCCTCAGTTTTTTTGTGTGTAAAAATCACCTTTTTCCCAAGTCACCTTTTCCGCAGGCTCAGGGTCTGAAATAATGGCAATAATGCATGAATATAAAAGTTATATGTATAATTGAAAATTTTGTACAGGGATAGTAGTTGTCAAAATATTCGATTTAGATAATTGAATATTTTGATAACTACAAGGTACCTATACGAAATTTGTATTTTATAAATTATTTTTAATTTAAAATTGAAAGGTAAAATTATTATTATTATTATTATTATTTTTATAGAAAATATGGACTTGGATGAATTTAAATAAAATTTTGATGTACTCATCGGAGTCCCTTTAAAAGTGGGATCTAAATCGAATATTTCGACAGCTACATGCGAAATTTTCTCTTTATAAGATCCTCAACTACTTCACTTATTGCCATTTAGTTTTAAGTTAAAATCTCATAGAATATACAAGTTATATGTGCAATTTATAAGATATGGGAATATCAATGTTAGCAAAACGAACCGTGTAGATTTGAGTTGTGTAACAAATCAAATTTTGTTAACTATGATGATGAATAATGATAAAGTACTCCAACAAAATGGAATTAAATTTTAAATCAAGTGAGTAAAACTCAAAATAATATAATTTTGTTTTTCAAAGGTAAGAAATGATGCTATAATTTTAAATAGTGAGTTACAAAAAAAAAAAAATGATATTCATTTGTAAGAATAATTGTCATTTTTCTTTATCATAGCTAACAAAATTATGACTTGGAATCCATTATGACATTACCAAAAGAATTTCAGGGTTCGATCCGGAATTATGATAAATGTAAAATCTGTTTTGTAAAAATTGATATCAACATGATCCTAGTTGAAAAAATATTTGTTTTCTAAGATGCAAATGAGCATAAAAACTGTAACTGCCTAGCTACTTGGAGGTTGGAATCTTGAATAATCCGGAGTTTTGTGTAAACTTTTGTCCTCTTCCCACTGGCTCTTGCTGAGAATCTTTAGTGAAATCAATGTTGTTTTCTTTAGCAATGGATTAAAAAATAAAAATAAAAAAAGGAAGTAAATTAGATTAATGCAGGGGATATCATATGGGGACGTAAACAAGTATTCCCTCCCACATGGGTAGGACGGAAGTGTCCTTGAAGAATAGTACTCAAAATTGCATTGGAAGTTAATTATTATGTCATAGTAGAGAACATGTAGATGGAGGTAATAAATATCAGTTATACCCATTGTTTACAATACGAGTTATCTCGTGTTGTAGGAGCATCACTCGAACATAAAGTGAGTTTATAGTTTGAATCTTGAAGAAGTGTCGAAATGTGACTAAAAATTTTGCATGAAAAGTGTTCAAAGAATATAAATTGCGTATTCTCTTAATAATCACGACTTTTTAAGAGAACTAGTTGAATCTATCCTGCATTATATAGTGTGAATGAAAACCCTACCATTTAACCGAAATTGAATCTTACCAATCCACCTACTGCTTAGTTGGTAATCGACCCAATATAATTTGACAATTAGTTTAGGTGGGGATATGATGATTCAAATCTAAACACATTGATTAAGCAGATGGTACCTTAAAGTTAAGATATATGTCCATATCAAGTAAGTGGAAAACCTCACCAGCCACGTAGAGCTCAGCACCAAGAAGAAAAGAGAAGGAAAAAAAACATGAAAACAATATGGTTAGTCCTAAAATGTGAATAAAAACATGGTTAGCTGAGAGTACGTGCAAAAGTTGAGCCAAAACCTAAAGAAATAGCAAGTCTTCCCCATGTGCGCTTCCAAAGGAAAGTCGTAAAAGGAGATGAACACAGAATGATCAAAGAAGATAAATGAGGTATATGCTTTCTCTATAAAATATTTAGTACATACCAAAACCAGCTAAAAAGGTGATTAGTTAGGTAAACTTGAAGATAATTAGAGTATAATAGAATCAATAATATGATAAGACTCAATACAGATAGACAAATATGCAATTATAGAGAGAGAGAATTATTCATTTGGTCCACAACAAAAGAAATGTCAAAAGGAATTCGGCAAGAATTAAGGATAGACTCACATACCTGGTATATCAGCCAAAACCAAGATGAGAATTGACAAGAAAATTGCATTTCAAGGACAATAAACAAATATTGTACATGTAGGTCCACATCTGAAAGCCAGAGGGGATGACCCCATTTCTTTTCACAGCGAATACTCATATTAGTTTAGCACCACAAGTAGTAATGTCAGTAGTTACAAAAGGGTCCCAAGATTTAAGGGATATTTAATATTCATATTAGTTTAATACTCATATTTGAAATGTACGGTATGTAATTTAAGGGTACTTTTGATATGAAATAATGTACTATTCTTGTAATCCAAAATAACTAAGGGATATTTACAATTTTTATAACGAATATTTAATTAGAAAATCTAACATGTATTTATGATTATAAAATGAATATGCTTCATATTTAAAATTTTTGAACAATTCATACCTTAACACGGTCAAATCTCGATCTAGAAAATAAATCTGTATTTCATACTTTTTAAAAAATAATAATAATAATGTATTAAGGTATCAGTTGATAAAAAAGTTCCAAAAAAAACATATTGTATTAAGATATTAATTGATAAAAAAATTCAAATATTAATGTATATTTTTGTTATGATCATAAATGCATGATATATTTCCTAATTACATCCTAAAGGCACACTATAAAAATGTAAAATATCCAAATAAGTAATCACTCTTAAGATTTTACTTTTTTGAATATCCCAGAAATGAATTCATGTAGAGAACCGGATCCTCTGTAAACCCTTTGGGGAAAAGGAATAAAAAATGAAATGCAATTTGTGCAAGAACCAAGAGGCAAATCACCCCCCATCCAACAAGAAGAATAAAAATGATCTAAAGTGATTAAATGAAACAAATTAACCACAACAAAGGAGAAATCTAAATGCAAATGGTTTGACAGGGATCATTATCATAATTCTAACCTTTAGCGATGTCATAGCTTGCTACAAAACCACAGATCCATTCGGTAAATTACCAATTTTTGCTTTCCTATAAGACTGTAACTTACAACTAGCATGCAGTTTGAGGTGGCTGACACTATCCATTCTGAATATAATGTGTGTGTGTATAGCAGCCATTTTGTTGACACAAAGCAAGAATATGACAGGAAAGGAAGAACAGAAGAACATAAAGAAAAAGTAACACTGAATTGTTATATTTTCCTAACAAAAATCAATGAATAAATCTCTATTC
The DNA here is from genome assembly GCA_010015005.3 of Ulmus americana. NCBI lineage: Eukaryota > Viridiplantae > Streptophyta > Magnoliopsida > Rosales > Ulmaceae > Ulmus > Ulmus americana. The sequence goes on from WUAT03479379.1 coordinate 6,889, forward strand.
CATCATGTCAACATTCTACAAGTGAAGCACAAATCTCAGAGATGTTTGGAAAATGTACACACAATGGTCAGAAACAGATTACGATTCTTGCTGTTGTTGTTGCCCTTGCCCATCTAACATGCTTATCTGCCGCCGAAGTTTAGCAATTTGAGCTTGTACCTATGCAATAAAAGTATAACATCACTCTGTAAAATCTGTTACCTAAGGAATTTATCATAATATAAACCATTTATTTTGACTTGGTCATTAAGCGAAAAAGCATGTAGTAGTTTAAATGTTAAGAAATACTTGTAAGAGCAATGGACAAGACAGAGCAAAGCAACTCACTTAAAGTTACTCGAATAGTTTTGGACCTTCAAAAGAGCTTAAGCAATCATTTATAGACAAATCATTTTTAGCGAATAGAGATGTCATAGAGTTGTGTTGAATAATTACTGGTTTTGTTTTCTCATTTCAGGAGAAGATAGAATCAAATGAATGATTAAAGACTTTGGAACCTGTACAGCTCTTGAGTAAGGTACTAAGGTTGGTTGAAACACAAATCATGCCTAGTCAGGTGATTGGATGCTAGGTATTTCTTAGAGAATTAGGGCAAAAATAACCAAAAATAGACAAGAAAGATTGAGATTGAAGAAGGAATCTGGGTTTTATTCAATCTGGACGTAGTACAGAGGAAAGTGGAAGAAAGTGGGAAAACTAATAGAAAGAACTGAGGAACTTTGAGGGATTGAGAAAGGCCAGCCACTTGTATAAGCTCCCTAGAGGCCATCAATAAGCAATTTCCCCAATGGGATGAAAACTAAACTGAAACAAATACATCATGTACATTACGCCATAGGGACCAATATCTTATCGCATACAAAATCATCACAATTGTTCTTAGAGTTTTAATAATACTTCTTCAGCTGTTTTCTATTTATGTTGTTGGGAAAATTATGACAAAATTCCTATCAACCAGATTTGCGAGCCGGCAAAAACGAACACACAAATTTAACGTGGTTCACCCAATTTAATCTATGTCCACGGGCTGTTGTAGACCTTCACTATGGAGAGAAAATTGTACAAGTGTTTATAACACTCATCTCATACAACCCATAACCCAATTTTTACATCCTAGAGAATTTCCCACTAAATTTCTCCAACTCTCAAAAGCAATCTCTGTCACTAAAATTGGGAATACATCAAAGCTTGGGGTTGTTGCTCTAAGCAACCAAACTAACCTATAATCTCCATAAAGGAGTCTACCTCCATATGAAGCATAGAAGAACCACTTTGAAGTCCCAAATTGATAAATCTTGATTGGTTAGGAAACAAACTAGAAACCATTATCATCTTGTTCTTTGGCTAAAGCTTATCAACTAAGCTTGTAAAGGATAATGTTTATCCCAACTAATTGGCAAAACAAAGAGGTAAAAATCAATTCAAATACCTCTGCGTCTAAAAGGTTCTTTGTTGTTTTTTGTTACTATTTCTTTAACAATCTCCCGCTTGAAGAATGATTTTAATCATATTTTCACACTTATCAATACAACAGCTCTTTAGATTGTTAAAAAAAAATTTCACAAAAGACAATAAAGAACCTTTTTAAAAGCTTGAAGTAGTCAACGGTCAACAAGGTATTTGAATTGGTTTTACATATTTATTGACATGCTAAGATAAACATTATTCCTTTACAAGTTTAACTGATAAGGTTTATCCAAATAAAAAATTGATTATAATGACTTCTCCTTCGTTCCTTAATCGACCAAGATCTATTAACTTGGACTTCAATGCACTAGTTGGTTTATTCTTTGCTTTATATGACGATATCATAAGTCCAGTTTGGCTGCTTTATATATATAAAATCCCAAACCAAGCATTGAAGTATGTTGAAAGCCCACATTGAATGAATATAGGGACAATGATAAACATATAAGAGTCTTGGGTTATTCCACTCATTACCAGTTGGTTTTGAAATAGAACCCAAGATTTTAAAATGATATCAGAGCTCACAATTTATTCGTTAAAAATGTTGTTGGGCTTAAAGCACCGTTGACAAGTGCAGACACCCACAATCCGATTCAATATTGGTGAGACAAATCTTGTGGGGCATGTTGAAAGCCCCACATTGAATGGATGTAGGGACAATTGTTATTTGGATAAAGTTTATCAACTAAGCTTGTAAAAGGATAATGCTTATCTCATCATATTGGCTAAACAAAGAGATAGAAAAACCAATTCACATACCACCTTAACTATTGAATACTCCAAGCTTCTAAAAGGTACTTTGTTGTCTTTTAGCAATTTTTTAACAATCTCTCATTTAAAAAATGATTTTAACCGTGGCTTCACAATTAATCAATGCAAGAACTCTTTCCTGATCTTTACTTTTGCAAGTCTATCGATGATTACCATCTTAGTCATGTGTCTATGGGATTTTGAGTACTAGAATAATTGAAATCATTTTTCAAATGAGAGATTATTAAAGAAATGTTCACAAAATACAACAAAAATCTTTTAGAAGTTTGGAGTAGTCAATAGTCAAATAGGTATTTGAGTTGATTTTACCTCTTTGTTTTTTTGCCAACATGTTGTGATAAACGTTATCCCTTACAAGCTTAATTGATAAGCTTTTATCCAAATAACAAATTGATAATAAAAATGGTTTCTAGTTTATTCCTTAACCAACCAAGACCCATCAACTTGGACTTTAAAGCACTAGTTGATTCCTTCTTTGCTTCATATGGCTATAAAATCATTAATGGAGATGATAAGTCGATTTGGTTGCACAATGATAAACATATAAGGGTCTTGGGTTACTCCATTCATTGCCTATTAATTTTGAGATGGAACCCAAGATTTAAATATGGTATCAGTGCCCACAATCGACCAGTTTAAAAAAATTGCTAGTCAGTCTTGAAACACCGTTAAAGAGTGCGACGCCTGCAATCCGATTCAATAATGGTGAGACCAATCTTACAGGGGCATGTTGAAATCCCCACATTGAATGAATATAGAGACAATGATATACATATAAGAGTCTTGAGTTACTCCATTATTGGTTTTGAGATGGAACCCAAGATTTTAACAAAGTAATCCCAAATTTTAGTGAGAGAAAGAGCTTGAGAGATAGCTTTTGAGAATTAAGAGAATTTTTTTTTTTTTTTTAAATTCTCTAGGTGTAAAAATTGGGTTATGGATTGTGTGAAATGAGTGTTGTAAACACTTGTACAATTTTATCCCATTAGTAAACATCTGCAGCAACCCATGGATGTAGCCTAAATTGGGTGAATCACGTTAAATTTGTGTGTTTGTTTTTCAGACTCTCGTAAATCTAGTTGATAGAGAATTTTGTCATAATTTTCCCAACATATGCATAGTTGTTAAACCTAATGCTCAAACTAACTATATAGACAAGTGCTCTACATCATACCTATATATATGTATTTGTTTTTTTTCCCTCTTACACAACAAGGTTTGAAGAATCTTTGGCCAGGATCGTTACTAAAATTCCAGATACTACAAGTTGTCAAATGACATACAGCCTGATATTTGAGCAAAAGCTTCATAACATTTAGTCATTTACATTGTTGGACCAGCTACCTACTTTTCTTATCAGCCAAGCTCATATATTATACAATCATTTCACTTATTTAAATACTTGATATAACCAAAGGGTGTTTTTCTTTTTGTTCTGACAACATACAAAAAGCTTTCCTTCATATTACTAATACAGCTATTACTTTAATTATGAAAAAGATATCATGTTTTCCTTCGTCATCAAATTGGTAGTGGTATACTAATAAAGCTGAAGCATAAATCAATAATAGGCTTGAAGGAGACCCTATGATTCTTGCATGTCAAAAGAGCCATATAAGATAAACAAATTTTTAAAAAACCTGTCACTTTAAAATTCAAGTGCATGTTTGACAAAGTTATTATGAAGTTGGGACAGATGCGCGTACAACTTTTCAAAACATGAAATCCTCTATTCTCCTTACTGAAGCAACAAAGGATGTGATGTTTATCAAGTCAATATATGAAGTGAGATTGAACAGGGCAGGAGAGGGATGTGAGTGGGGGAGTAAGTAAGATATTGGAGATGAACTCAAACTACAGAGTGAATTTCCTTCTCTGGACGTCAAATTCTAATGATTATAAAGTGAATAGGAACATGCTGAAGTTCATGACCTTAGGAGACATGCAACAAGTATTTGGGATCAATCTATTGGAAAGAAGTTTCTTTATTTGAATATTTTTTACTTGAAAATTAGCCAATACATTAATATTAATATAAAGCAAAAACCAGCATTCATTATTACATCACTCAAATATGGGTTGCACCACTATATTACTTGCACATAATTATGGATCTGTGCAAATAGAAGTGTCTGATAAGATAGCTACCATTTGAATAGGCAAGACTTTTTCCTTGGATCAATAGGGTACTAAGTATAAAAGCTCAAAGTTATGCTTAAACATTCCTCAATCAAAAGACCAATTTAATAATGTCTGAGCCTTCTGGATGATTACTTTCAAACAATCAAGGTTTCTTCTTTTATGCATATATATATATTAACTCCCAAGCCGATTTCTCAATAAAAGAAAACGATTGATATGCATGAAATGCATTGTAAATGATGAATGCAAGCATTCTATGTGGATTTCTGTAAGGAGATGAGATCTACTGACCACGCCTATAATCTAGACGATTAGGATGTAAAGCATATATAGTCAATCAAATGCACATTAAATTTTATGATTTAGGAAAAAACTAAAAGGGAAACATTGAGCGTTTGAGACCCCAGATAAAGAATCTTAGTTATGTATTCTAGCATCAACACAAGAAAAAAATGAGAAACAAGAACTCAAACATTTACCTGCTGACGAGCTGCTGCAAGTTGTAATAGCTCATCTGCTTCCGAGTAATTCGTAAACCACTGGCTAAGTGGATGATCTTTGGTCTCACCTTTCGTCTTTCTGCTTTCATCTTCAATTGGGACTACATGTTTAAAGAAAGCACATTTATTTATCCTAACTTAAAAATTGTGACAAGCAACAAGGTCAACAAGCAGATGAATAACACACCAGGCGGAGGCAAAGTGAAGCCAGCAGGCAATCTCGGAAAGTTTACAGCCGGATGATTCTGCACACGAGCTAGAAAGGCCTCTGAACCCTCAGGAAACACAATCTCATCATAGCTCTCCACAACAACAGGCTTCTTTGTTGACATAGGACCAGATTCATCTTCCGGGTACAGCCTCAAATGATGATATCTGCAAATAAATTAAACTTGAATGAAATAACAGCCTTATTTTCAGATCTATTCTCACATACTAGGTCTTCAAATATAGTGTAGCGATACTCAGGACAATTCAAAACAGAGGACCAACAAGAGACACTTGAAATTAATAGGAAATAATATTGCTTAAAATAATAAAGATGAAAAAGCTGTTTCTAATATAATCAATGATTTTCCTTTCCTAGACAATTTATTCACCTTTCTTCTTATCGCAACACTTCCTAGACTATCAAATTACAAATTTGGCAAGCAAAATACCAAGTAAATCCTAACAAACAATAAACAAAGCAACTCACATGTTCAATGGCTTGTCACAAACATCACTGTGGAAATGAAGAGTAATGACAATCTCGAATTCACCCCAACCAGCTTCTGACAGTTCAAACGGCGGCGTTTCCACCACTCTTGTTGGATTATTGAAACTAGAATGGAGCTGAAAAACAACACTCTTTAGAATCCCACCAAGATCCTCATTGGTAGGACTTCGAACATAGACATTCCACTTATGGGACTGGTACCTAAATCAAATTAAAAAAAAAAGGTAAAAGCGGGCAATTGGGTACAAATTTAACACGGTAAAACAAGGAAGAAACCATCTTGGCAACACTTACTCGCTAGCCTTCTTACCAAGCCAGAATGCCATATTACCATACACTATTGGAACACTCACTTCTACATCTTTTAGCTTCTTAATCAGAGTCTGCACAAAACAATATATAAACATCAAAACTAAACTAGAATTTTCCAGGAAAAAAAAAAGGACTAACTTTAAAATTTCTATATGGGTTTGTGAGTAACAGTATTGTAGTGATTAGAACAATGGAAAACACTTGAAATGTGAATGTTCATCCAAATTTTGAAATTGAACCGAAGAAGCTTCTCACCTTCCTTTCGCTTTCTTCTGGTTTGCTCATTTTGATATCAATTTGATAGTGGTTTTTCGAGGAAGAAATGCTTATGATTCCCAAGTTCTTCCTCAGAACTGGAAGAGAAATCGAAGAATTAGGGTTTTTGGCGAAGAAAATTCCGATGCAGGCAGAGTCCCGACGCTGTAGGGTTTGCAGTACTCTCTCCACCAAGAAGGTATACTTTTGTAACGAGTGCTTATTTCAAAAGCACAATTTATATATATCACATAGGGGTATTTAGGAATTTTTAAGCGGTTTAATTTATCTTATTAAATAAAAAAAATAAAAATAAAAACCTATCTTTTTTTTTTTTTTTTGGAAAGGGAAGAACTTCATTTAATCGTAAACCATTATAAGGATTGGGAAAATCTTTCGGTCATTCCTACTTGAGGAAATCCTAAGTGCGGATAAACCTCCAATCTCACTATTGTCAACAAGGGCAAACTAAAGGCTCGCAAAACTCGCAGTCATATCCGACAGATATGCAAAAACCGCTTACAGGTTTATAATGCTAAAATACCCAAGTCCACACTAAAAAAAAAATTACACACAACTAACAAAACCTACACAGGAATATATCCTAACTAGAACAACACAAAACTAAACCAGAATCAACAACAAATACATAAAAACAAAAAAAGGAAACAATGGTTGAACCACCCAATACCGCCATTGCAAGTGCTTTCGATCCACGCACCGCCGTTGCCGACTTCCGCCCTGATGCGCGCCACCCCGTGAACCACCCCTTTGATGAATGAGGACCAGATCGGCAAACAGACGTGCCCCAGTCGTCACCTAAGATTTCTGGCTAGGCTGAACACACCCACTCTAGATCCACCCTCGTCGCCAACCAAGAGCCTTCACCTCCACCGGAATTAGCCTCCCTGCACGTCTAGCAAGTAGCAACCATCTCCTGATATATCGAAGCCGGGCGGCCGGCAACGCACCTTGGCTCATCGCCAGACCTCGGGCCCTGCATACGCTGTTTTGTTTTTTTTTTTTTAGAGAGAGGCAAAAGCAAAAAGTTTAGAGAGAGAGAGACCATATGGGATTTATTTAATAAAAGTCAAAAAGATTTAATGCATTAATTATCTTGTTGACTTTTATGATTTATAGTATTATGTATTAGAATATAATACTAAAATATTATGTTAAATATAATATTTTATTACTTTTTATATTAAATTTAGAATTGACATTTACATGTGCATTGGAGATGGTCTAACACTAACAAACAAACTAAACAATTGTTAGACCATATCCAATGCACATGCTAATAGCAATTTTAAATTTGGTACAAAAAGTAGTAAAATATTATATATGCATGACATTTTAACATTCTTACTCTAAGAGCATCTCCAATGCAATGTTAAATAATAGTGGCAATTCTATATTTTGCAATATGATGAAAAAAAAACATTCTCCAATGCAATGCTGCCTAAAACTCGTGGTATATTTGCAATATACTATACTTAAAGGCAAATTTACACTCAAGTATAGCATATTGCAAATATGCAATAACAATAAATATACCATATTTAATTACTAAATTACCATTAACTAATATTTTTAATATTTAAATTAATTTAATTATTAATAATCATTAATGTAATGAGCATAAACCCTTCAATGCATTAATTAAAATATTGACTTTTAACACTTTAATCCAAAATGTCATTTTATATAGCATTTGTACATTGGAGCACAATACTATAATGTTATAACAATTATAACATTTTATAATTTTTATGATAAATTTGAGAATGTCATTGGTATATGCATTGGAGATGGTCTTACATCTATTGGTATGAGATCTTTTGAGTAAAGTTCAAAAAACAAAACCACGAGGATATCAATCCACCTATTTAGCTAATATAATGGAGGACGAAGGAGTTTCATATTTTGTAAGATAAGATTGTTTGCCCTGTAACAATTGTATGATTGTAGATTTTCCTCAATTAGACATTACTTGATGGTATGTCCCATATTGTTAATGATTTTTTCTTCATTGAAGTTTCAACCTTTTGAAAAACAAAAAATCAAATAAGGGTATTTTTTGAATTTTCAATAAAATACTTTTCAAATTTTAAATTTCGTGGTTTTTTTTTCCTCTCAAAATGAATATGCGGTTGAACTGTCATTTTCCAAAAATTTATTGATTATATATGTTTTATGTTTGCTTGTAATTCATTATAGAATTTTCTTCTTTCGTAATAAATGTGTCTCTTTATTTAGCAAAAAAGAAAAAGAAAAAGACATAAGAGAAACGTATCACCCTAAAGATTAAAGCAAATGAGCGAGACAACTTATTTACGAGTGGGTAAGTGAGATAACCTCTTCTTTAGAGTATTATTTTCACTTTTTTATTTTTATTTAAATAAAAATTTTGTTTAAATATTATTTTTTATAAAACTCTGTTTTAGTTAATAAAAACTGTTATTTTTATTCAAATTTGTTATTTTCAAAATTTTATTTTTGTGATTCAAAACTTTTATTTTCATGATTTAAAATTTTATTTTCGTCAAACCACTTTAATTATATTTTTTTTTAGAAAAAAATTAAATATATTTTAAAATTTATCTAAATCTTGAAATTTTTCAAAATTAAATAAAAAAATA
>WUAT03479490.1:0-15693 GCA_010015005.3 Ulmus americana
GATTTGAAAAACTCATGCGCCCTTTTCAGGTGTTTCTTAAAAAATAATGTTTTTCAAAAGATGTTCATTTTCATGCTTTTGTTCTCTTAATTACTTTAAATTTTCCCTAGTTTCTAAAGTGTTATTTACCATACCAAGGTTCCGGAGATGCTTCGAATGCCATTGGTAGAGCTGTGTTTACAAATTAAGCTACTTTCCCTTGGATACATAAAGCCAATTTTATCCAAGGTAAGTAAAATTGTCTTCAAACTATAGGTTTGCTGATTCATCTCACGTCATGCCAGTTATCCTGACACAGCATTATTTTTTCTCTTTTTTGCTTTACTTTTCTTCAGGCTTTAGAACCTCCAAGGGATGAGGCTATCAGCTCAGCAATTTCATTATTATTTGAGGTAGTTATCTGTTCTTGGAATCATCTCTCGAACTTAAATATGAATCAATTGATATTTGCACAAAGTCCTACTTTGGCAACAAAATCTATAAAATTGCAGTATCAGTCATATATTGGCAAATTGGCATTTTATATGTATGGTATCATCTCAGGCTCAGCATATTGCATCTCTACCTTTGACCTGTAGAAGTAGAATCACTTTATATGCTTAATCTGTAAAATCCCACTTTTTTGTATGTTTGTCCATACTTTGTTAGTTATGCAATGTTATTCACACATAAGAATGGTCTTTGATATTATACATTGAGGCTATTTCTAGGTTGGTGCTCTAGAAGGAGATGAACTCTTGACACCTCTTGGACATCATTTGGCCAAACTTCCAGTTGATGTGCTGATTGGAAAGGTTTGTAACTAACAAATCTTTCTCTCGTCTGGGTGTAGTGATTGTGCATTTCTCTCTCCCTTTCTTTCTACTGAATACAACTACAATATATAAATGCATACATTGACATGGACATATACATGTATGCATGCCAAGCTTGCATATATACTAATAAAAAGGTTCCTTTTGAAACTGCAGATGATGCTTTATGGTGGAATTTTCGGTTGCCTATCACCTATTCTCTCAATTTCAGCATTTCTGAGCTACAAGTCTCCATTTGTCTATCCAAAGGATGAGGTCCTTCTGTCTCCCCTGCAATTTATATATCTTTTTGTTCTTTATTGACAAAAGCTCAATTGTTGGCTCTGCTTAAATTGTAGAGGCAAAATGTTGAAAGAGCCAAGTTGGCGCTTTTGACTGATAAGCTGGATGGTTCAAGTGATTCATTTGATGGCGATAAGGAATCTGATCATTTGTTAATGATGATTGCTTACATGAAGTGGGAAAAGATTCTACGCGAGGTTGTACCATGTCTGCTTTATCTATACTAGTTATATATATTACGTGCATATGTGAGAGTATTACTGTGTCCCCATCGCAAAGACCAATCTGCTTCACTTGTCCCCATTAGCTCTTCTAAGCTTATTTCACTATTTCCATATTACAAAGCATGTGCTAGCTGCTCAGTAGAAATTTTCTATTCAATTTCACCTTTAGGACGGCATGCTAACAAGTATTAACCATTGGTCAATTGGTCTATTATGTGGTAGGCATACTTTCAAAGCAGAATATGTTTTAACATGAAAATTTGTACATTTGCAGAAAGGAGCTAAAGCTGCTCATCAGTTTTGCAGTTCTTACTTTTTAAGCAGTTCAGTTATGCACATGATAAGGTGTGGTTTCTTTTCTGCAGATTTTAATTGTAACCAAATAATATACTCAAGGCTTATTGGTTATGCAGGATTATGTGATTAGTATGCTACTATAAAAAAGACTCGTGCCTTTCTTCCAGTAATTTTTAACCCTGGAAGAAGGGTTGCTGTCTGCATTGTAGATTCTCTTTATGGTTTTTTTACATTGAATGCAAAATTTAAATTCCTCAATTGAAAGATTTTGAACTACAGAGTGCCACAAAATTATGGTTGTCTCTTCGCTAATTTACTACAAAAGTATGGCAATCAGGCATTGAGCAATTTATAAATCATTTGATAGATGCATTCTCACTTCTTCTAGTCCTATCTAGAACTAATCATCTTATGTCAACTTTAGTACTGGACTAATGATTCAACAACTCTAGTTAATCTTCTTGTTCTCTGTTGATTTGTCAGGGATATGAGGATACAGTTTGGAACCTTGCTAGCCGATATAGGTATCATCAGTCTTCCACAAAGATCCCAGGTATAATTGTCTTTTCCCTTCTATCATTCAAGTAATGAACAAGTAGAGCTACTATCCTTGAATAATTATGTAAACTTGTTTAACTTCAATATGAATAGTTTTTTTGTTAGTTATATATTTATAGAATCTTGGTTCTGTTAGAGAGAATGATTTCAGTTATAAGGAATTCACTTTTAATGAAAGAGTGATATATACTCTTAACGGTTGAGGCTTTCTAGCTTTTGGAGCTAGTGCAGTTAGTTAAGTGCTTCCTTTCGTTCTTTTTTTTTCAGTTCTCTTTTGATTTACATTTGAGTTATGGTTTCATGTTTCAGTTTCAAGGGCGTAAGAGAGACAACCTTGACATTTGGCTTTCTGATGCATCTCAGCCATTCAATATGTATTCTCGCCATTCTTCATTAGTAAAGGTAAAGTTTATGGTTTGAATTAAACTTTGAGTTGCTTTCATATGCATAGATCTCCTTTACTCCTCATGCTATGTTATGTGTGGAATACTTTCCTATCAATTTTGCTGTGTTGCATGCATAAAGACCGTGTTCGAATTTATTAGTATGCGCATTTGAAGACTGAAATTCACTTAAAAAAACATTCTCATATATTTGTTCATTATTGTAATGTAATCAAGTTTGAGTCCATGTTTGGTACATAGATGACACAGAAATTCTCTTAAGAGTAGTGTGTCCTTGGAACGAGTAGTGATCTTATTCTTTAGTAGGTTCTGAAATCCAGAGGAATATTAACTTGAGGTGTACTTTTGGCAGGCGATATTATGTGCAGGTTTATACCCGAATGTAGCTGCAACCGAGAAGGGCATTGCTGGAGCAGCTCTTAGTAACTTCAAACAGTTTTCTGGCCAAACAAACAAAGGTCATCCTCTATGGTTCGACGGAAGAAGAGAAGTTCACATACACCCTTCGTCGATCAACAGTAACTGGAAAGAATTTCAATATCCATTTCTCGTCTTCCTCGAAAAGGTTTCTTCTTCACTACTATTCTTCAAATTGCATCGCTGTTTCTTATAGTTCAAGTTCCTCTTCAATTTACTGTACTACATTAACAGGTCGAAACCAACAGAGTATTTCTACGTGACACCACCGTTGTTTCCCCTTACTCAATCTTACTATTTGGTGGATCAATAAACGTTCAACATCAGGTATTCTTCGTTGATTCGAGAATTTGTTTTCCTCTTTGTTGCCATTTCACTCTCTTGAATGTCATTCATGTTTTGTTGTTGCAGACCGGACATGTCACCATAGATGGATGGTTAAAACTGAATGCACCAGCCCAAACAGCGGTCCTGTTCAAAGAACTCCGATCAACTCTCCATTCTATTTTGAAAGAGTTGATTAGAAAGCCGGAGGTACGTTCAATCCTCCAATGACTATCCCCTCTTTTTCGGTTTCCATTCTCAAAGTTTTGCTTTCTTGTTTTCTCAGAATGCCAATGTTGGTTCTAATGAGGTCATCAGCTCTATAATTCATTTGCTACTAGAAGAAGCTAAACCAGCTCTATAATATGATTAACATCAAAGTATGCCTGCAATAGAACGGTGGCTCAGCCTGGAAAATCCGGCAACGACACAGCCTTCATCCCATGAGCAAGTTTATATCAACAAGTTTTACAAGCAAGCTCCCCAAAAAGCTTGCGAGACTTCAAGAAAGGAAGGAAAGCTCATCAAAGAAAAAGGGAAATAGTTTCTATACATTATATACTAAACATAGAATAATAATGTCATTTTATCTATACTTTATTTGATTATTACATGATAAAATCATTATTATTTTTAACTAAATTATAGAGGGATGGAGATAACACAAAATCATAATTTATTGTCCACAAAAGATTATTGATTGGTAAAACAATTTAAATTATTATTTTTTGTGGAAGCCAACAAATTAAATTATATTGGGTTCGTTTGAGATGTTATTTAAATAAGATTTTGGTAATTTGAGTAAGATAAATTTTTTAAAAGGATTTTAAAATTTTTAGTAAAAGTGGAATCTACAAGATTAAAAAATAATTTATGTAATAGGTGGTGAAAATATTCAAGTTTAATAATAAAATAATATAAAAAAATAATATTTTTATGTAAAAGGTTGTTCGAATATTAATAATATAATATAAAATGTGGTAGAATATAAGTATAAAAGATGCAAAAGGTAAGAGGGTGCGCGTACGATGATGTAAAAGATAGTGAAATTTATAAAATAAAATAATAATTAAAATAAAGGGAAAACGATTTTATAAATTTGTTAAAGAATATAATATGATAGAATTTAAAATAAAAAAAAATCTCCAACAGGCTCATTATAGCCGGTACATTTTTGTTATTTTTTTGTTGTTTTATGTAGCCAACCACCTTAAAGCGCTTTACATAACCAACGACCTAAACTTCAATTTTGTTTTAATCACAAAAAATTCTTAGTTTGTATAAATATCAAATTAATCTAAAAATATAACGCCGAAGTGGAATTTCTAAATTAAATTGTTTTAAGTGCTAATTAACAAAATTAAAATATATTTTAGAAATAATCGGGTGCTAATTATAACAAGAAATAATTAGTTTCTACTTCCAGTTTCACCGTAACAACTTGTAGTCTTGTACGGAACCATCGCTGCCCTTTACCATTTCCATTTTACCAACTCTTTCTCTCTCTAGAACACGCACTCTCTCTCTATCTCAGTCTCGTAGAGAGAGCTTTGGCTATGGCGAAGCGACTTTCCTCCTCTCTCGTCTACTGCCTCGCTCTCCTCTCCATCTTCTCCCTCTTCCTCTCCCACTTCCATGTCCTCGCCGATTCCCACTTCGAAGGCTTCGAAGCCGACGAAGAAGAAGACGACTCGATCCCACACCACTCCATCCCTCTCCGATCCCCTCCGGTGACCCAATCCGTCATTGATTTGGATCCAATCACAGATTCCCAATCCCCCGATCCCAAAGCCCATCAGAAATCCGACCCTTCCTCGTCTTCTTCCGATGATCCTCCCAAACCCTCTTCCACCAGCTTCGAGTATTGGGATGAGGACGAATTCGAAGGTTTGCCCGTCGAAATTCCGCCATTGGAGACCCCCAAAGTTGCAGAAAACTCCAACCCGAAGTCCGATCCCAATTCCGATCCGGCTGCTTCGGAGACGCCGAAGAGTGTTGCTGTTTCCCCCAAGTCTTACATTGTGGAGATTATTTGCGGAAGCTTCTTGATCGTGTTCGCGATCAATTACTTCACCGGGAAGAGAGAGAACGAGAACATCGCTCTCGCTTGGGCGGCGAAATTTGCAGCCAAAGATTCGATCTTTGACAAGAATTTTAGTCTTCTCGGCGTCGGAGAAGGCGAAGATTCGCCGTTGTTGCTTAAAGAGGGGCAGAATGTGTTTAAATTCTATGCCAGTGGCCGGAGGTATTGCCAGGGATTGTTGGCGACGATGGAGTTGAAGAGCAGGCACGATTTGATAGCCAGGCTATGTAATTTGATTGTGCCCTGCAAGGATGAGATCAGTTTCGAAGTTTACATGAATGATGACGCCATGGATCATGTTGTTTTCGCCGTGGCGAAGAAGAAGGCGGCGAAGGTGATGCAGAAGGAGGTCAGGGATTTGCAGAGGTTCGCCGGAGTTTTGTCGCCGCCCGGTGGAAGAAAGTGGGTCACTGAGGAATTCGCAGTTGTCTCGGAATCTAAGGAAGTGGCCAATGATTTGATCACTGAAGCTGTGCTTGATCAGGTTTGGGACTTTTTTTTTTTTCATATATCAATTTTCAATCTAAGTTTGTTTGACATATTTTTGGAATAGGTCTTGACTTCTTGGATAATTGAAAGTGAAATTAGACAAATTAATCAGACTTACCATTAACCATATATAAAAGCTTCTGTTTTGAGATTAATTATGATTAGTTTGTGTAAAAATGGTGCTTATTGTGAAAGCTGTACTTAATTCTTTGAGACTGAACACTGTAGCCATTCGATTTATATGTGAAGCTTTTTTGCTGTTAGAGATCTGTTAGGCTTTGCGTTTAACCCATTTGAGGAAATGTGTTATTATTCTTTCTGGATGAAAATCCTTGTGTATTCTAATTGGCCGGTAGAAATTCAATATTGAGTGGTTATTTCCGTGTACTGCGAATTGTTCCTATTATGTTTATGCATATTATGTGAGTTATTGTATAATCCCATTGCATGATCATGGCGAAGCAAGATGGATAAGTCAACATTTTTCTTAATCTTTTTTGGAGGATTAGTTTAATTTTATTGTTTCTTCCTTTGCTAATAGTTCTGATTTTGATGGAAATTTGCAGGTTTTTGGTGAGAAAGCTTATGAGAAATTCGGGAAGGGCTTCATCTCAATGCATTTTTCTGATCAACACCTAGGAACGCACAGGAAGATGCTGTTGTTCAAGTTTGCCCTCCCAAGCGTGAATAACATGGCTGATATGACTCGCTTGGTGGCTCTTGTTCCGTACTATATCGATTTGGTTGGGCGCTACAGGCTAAGTTCTCAGGTGGGTACAGATCATCAAACTAGTTTATGAATGTAGTTTCTCCTAAAAGTGATTCTTAGGGAATTACAATTCCTACCTGTGTTTGGTAAACCTGCTATTTCGGATATTATTTCATAGTCTGCTGTCTTAAAAAATAACTTTCAGAAACATACTCTTTAGTTAAAGATTTGAAAAGTGATTGGGAAAGGGATCCAATATCTCTTTACTTTAGGCATTGTTTTGTGCTTCCTGTAGAATTTCTGCTTTTTCCAGCAGAAGCTAAAAGCTACATCATGCTCTGCTACTCGCTTTATAAAAATTTGCCTATTAATGATTTAAACTCTGTTCTTTTGAATTGCAGGCTCGATCGAAAACAGAAGCCACAAGGAACAAGGCGGCTCAAGAGGCGTACAGAGAACTTCATAACGCTAGGCAAGAAGCATTGCAGAAAAAGAAGGCAGAGAAGAAGAAGCTGATGGAGGAGGCCGAGGCAAAGCTCAGCGCAGAGGCTATTCGCAAGAAGGAAGCCAAAGAGCGTGCTCGTCAGATGAAGAAGTCGATGCCTAAAGTAAAGATGACCCGAGGTCACTAGTTGTCTCTGAAGATTTAAGCTTGCCATAGCTCCATCAAACTCGACTCTTTTCCATTTGTCTTGAATGTTTCGATCATTTAGATTGATTTTCTTTCTTGCCTTCCATAGTATTTTTCGTGGTTCAATGCGCTTAAAGGTCTTGTCTTTTAGCTTTGCATTAGTTAGTTTCTAACCAATATGGCTCAAGAGAAACCAAACCAAAATGAATGTTGTTGTTTCGGACTTTACCAAGAGAGGATCATAAAATTCTGATTCGTCGGAAATAGTTATTCAATTAGTTTAAACAGGGCTCTTCTGTTATAGTGCATCAAATTTTGTTTGTTTTTTTTTTAATCTTATTGTGTTGGTTGGTTGATGTGTTCCAAGAGAAATAATGTTGTTTGGTAATATTTTCAAGGTGTTAACATCAATTATTATTAAAATTCAATTATCATTTTTATTATTATTGTTATGATTATTATTTAGACTAATTGGCTTATCGCTCCGTTTTGTATATGAACTTTCTTTAAATCTTATTTAAATTTTTTTTTTTGTTGTTAAACTCTTTATAATTATTGTTCATTGGCATTGTGACAAAAAAGCGTCTCAGTATAAAGAGTAATTATGACCGTTAATGCTAATAAACAGTAACGTTAAGAGATTTAAGAATAGAAAATTTAATTAGAGGTAAGGTGCAAAATTAGAAAAACAATAACAACGTTTGTGTCAATAAGCTTATTGGTAAACTTAACTTTGTTATAATATTTCAAGATCTTTTCATCAATTTTTCAAAAAAATAAAAAATAATAATAAAAAGCTTTAGAACTTGTGATTTGGTGCATACCCAATACCCATAGTGGGCCAAATTTCCATATATATTTTTTTGTTTTGGGTTGGACCATCCCAAAACAGTATATAGACATTCACATATCAGAAAAGCGAGGAAATTACACCCTATACCCCTTTGTCCTTAAACCCATTACATTTGCACACCATTTTAAAAGTCATTACATTTGTACTTCTTTTTTGGGGTGTAAAATACATTTTTATTCTTCTATATTCAGAGTCATCAATCTCAATCTCTAAATTTCTTTGTAATTTGTCATTTTATAAAGAGATAAAATAGGTAAAAAAGTGACACATTTGTAATAGATGTAAAACAAGAGTATAAATGTTTTGATGCCACATTTTAGGGGCATTCCTGTAGTTCCCCCAAAAGCACGTGAGGTACAGTTGCGTGACTTGGATGTAGGAGTTGTCGCAGAGTCTGCAGTGAACACTACAACAAAGAAAATGTAGTTAGTTAGTTTTTTTTTTCTTTTTCTTTTTTTCATTTGTTTATACACAAATCAAATCAATTATTTGTTAATTTGCTTTGGTTATTGGTTGTTAGGTTGGATTTTACCACCTTGATTAAACCCCTAAAAAGACCCCAATAGGGAAGTTACTCATTTCCTACGTCACAATAGTCTATCCTGATTCAGGAGTTTTGATTCCTAGAACTCAGATAAAGGGGTCCGGATTCTCGGATCCTGGATAGAAGGGTCCGAATTCCCGGATTCTGGATAGAAGGGTTCGGATTCTCGGATCCCGAACAGAAGGGTCTAGATTCCCAGATCCCAAATCTAGATAAAAGTCTGGATTCCCAGATCCCGAATAGAAGGGTTTGGATTCCTGGATCCTAAATTCAAATAGAAGGTCAAGATTCCTGGTTCCCGAATAGAAGGGTCGGATTTCCGGATCCCAAATACGAATAGAGGGGTCCGGATTTCCGGATCCCAAATCTATGGGTCTAGAATCCCGGACATGACAGTTTTCTCAAACATACAAATCGCCTAACAATATCTCCCCCTTTTTCAAAAGACCACGTGCTCAAGATCTTCTTTGAGCCTAGTGAAAATATGGAAAGATATCCAAAATATTTTGTGTTTTTAAATAACATTATATTCTCACCCTAATTCTCTATAAATAGGGGTAAACATCCAATGTAAAATTCTCATTTCCTTCTTCTTCTCATATTTTTTAAGGAGACTCTATCTCCAAAAGGAGCTCTACTTTCTCTCTAGAAATTCATTTGTATTTGTTCTTGATATAAATAAAAGTGATTAAGTGGATGTAGGTAAATTGCTGAACCACTATAAACCCTTGTG
This sequence comes from Ulmus americana, assembly GCA_010015005.3. NCBI lineage: Eukaryota > Viridiplantae > Streptophyta > Magnoliopsida > Rosales > Ulmaceae > Ulmus > Ulmus americana. The sequence continues at coordinate 9,364 of WUAT03479490.1, forward strand.
TTCTTGTTTGTATTTTCCACCAAATAACCATGAACTTTAGGAATGGGGTTAGTGCAAAGCAGAAGAGGAATTCATTAGTGGGTATGGGTTTCGATCCAAAATCTATTAATTGATTAGATTCTGTATTGTTAGCCAAAATCAATTCTAACATTGGTTTTGTTTTGGGGCATGGATTTGGAGCTTGTAAGGATTGTGAGATAGAATTCACAAGCAAATGTATGGAGAATTAATTTGTGGATCACATTGGAGGCTTCTTATCACTGTTTTTACGAAATCAAGGTTTATTGTGATTTAAACAATGAGGAAGATGACATTATTGATGTGGAAGTAGAGCTTTTCAGGCCAGCAAAATACTAGATTGTTGCGTTTTGTTGATATGATAAGACTGCAATTAGCACATAAAATTAGACGGGAGTGGATTACGCTGAATAATATATTGTGTTTGGTGAACTGTCAGATTAAACCACTAAAAGTATAATATAATATTTGGTGCACTATCAATTATAATTTTCTGACTGGTATAAATATTTTAATATCAAATGTAGAAAATAATTAGTAATTTCATCTAAATTTAATTAATAGTACACTTTTACAAAATATATATTTAAAATATTTAATAAATAAAAAATTTTACTTTAAAAAAATTTAATTTTTTAATAAAAAACTCGTTTTCAAAACTAAACAAATAAATATTAGAGAGAGAGAGAAACCAAAAGATAGGAGAATAAATGTTTGTGAACACTGCATGTCATCATTCTGCCCGTTGCTTTTTGCATAAAGGCCCTTCATTAGTCCTTTTTTTTTTTTTAACTTTTATTTCAATTATGCCTTTAATTTGTTTTTTATTTTGCAATTTCCTCTCTCTTTTTTTTCCCAACTCTTTATTTTAATTTTTTCATAATTCTAATTTTCCTCTTATGGATAGAAATATTTCCCTTATATATTCTTCTTATTTTTGTTTTTTAAAACTTTTGTTTCAATTATACCCTATATTTGTTTTTTATTTTATTTTTCAACCTCCTTTTTCCCGGTTTTATTTTAATTTTGCTCTTTTTTTTTTCATAATTCAAAATTATTATTATTATTATTTTTATGTTGGTGAACGTTTATATATTTTTTAAATGTTGTTCTTATCAATTTCTAGCATTTCACTATATACAGGATATAATAATCAAGTGAAAAACAAATTTTTTAGTTCGGGTCTTCCCGGAAAAAAAAGAAAGTTTTATTCTTAGGACTCTTGTAATCCTTCTCTCTATCTATTTTATTTTAACAACTATAGCGTTATCAACAAAAATTTTTTTGTGTGCATAAAGTCTTAGTCATCAACTTTTCTAGGTCTTTCTTTTTTGTTTTTATTTTTAAAATGTTCTATTATCTCTTCTCTCTCTCTCTTTTTATTTTATTTTTAAAAAACTTTTGTTTTCAATTATGTCCTCTATTTGTTTCTGATTTCAATCTCCTCGTTTACTTTTTTTTTCTTTTCTTTTTTTGCAATTATTTATTTCAATTCCCTCTTCTTCTTTTTTGTATAAATCCAATTTTGTCATTCCCTATTCCTTTTTTGTTTTGTTTTGTTGTAATTAAAGTTAACACGTGCGATGCAGGTGGCTTCTCTAGTATACTATAGTTTGCAAATATAAGTAAGCTTTGGATATTGATGCATTGATAAATTAATTCCCAAAAATTCCATATTTAATTTCTATTAATTGGCAAATGGAATGGAATAAGAGTCTCTCTCCAACCTTCCTAAATAATATTAGCTAAAATAGCTAGAATATCACTAACTATTGTGGTACTAAGATTTGCTAGATGAAATATATCACTTCTTTTAAATTTAACTGTTTTATTTTTTGAGATAAATTTATCAATTTACTAAATATATATATCAGAAGCACGTGAGGTTGTTTGCATGAAAATAAACTGAAACCCTAGCCTCTTGGTCTCTCTGTAATCTCTCTGAATGTCTGCATCACTCATGATGATGCCTCCTCCATTGGTGGCGAGCCCCCCTCGATCACTCTTTATGCTAAATCAGAACCCAAAACCACTCCCATCTCTCGCAACGCCTCGATCTCCCCTCTTGAAGAAGGTAAAACCACAAAGAAAAACACTAGTGGTCAGAAGCGTCAAAGAAAAAAAAGAACTTCCCAAGAGAAATTTCATGGAAATTCATCTTACATTCAAAGACCAGATTCCACAAGGTATTTATTCGCTTCGATTTAGTCTAATTTTGATTGTTAATATATACTACTTTTCTTGTTTCAAATTTTTTGAATTTATCTTAAATTTATTGTTTTCTAAGGTGTATGTAGATAATTACCGCAAACACAAGATGGAAGTAGAGAAATATGAGGTGAACGCTTTTTTTTTTTTTTTTTTAGACTTATTGGTGTAAATGTCCTATTTTGTTTACCCGGATTGACACTTTGCTCCCTTATTGATTTTTTTTTTTTGTCACTAAAAATCTTTTCATATTATTATTTACTGGTGTTACTGTTAAAAATTGACGCCTATGATCTCAGGAGATACTTTTATCTTATGAACAAAACGCCACAAAACAATAACATAAGGGATACAAATGCCAATAAACAGTAACATGTGGGGATTTAGTGACAAAAAAAATCAATAAGAGGCAAAGTGCTAATCTGAATAAATGAGAGGGAGCATTTGTGTTAGAGAATTGAGCTTCCATCTCAAAAGACTAGTCTATTGAGTGGAATGACTCAACCTCTATATTAATATATTAAGGTCTCCACTCTTATTTGATGTGGGACTCTTAACATTCCCCCGCAAGATGATAGCTATTTTTGGCTTATCAATCTTGAATCGGATTACTTTTTTTTTGACTGATTGCTCGTTTGAGCTTGTTGGGCTCTGATACCATGTTAGAGAATTGGGATTCCATATCAAAAGACTAGTCTATTGAGTGGAGTGATCCAACCTCTATATTAATGTATTAAGGTCTACACTCTTATTTGATGTGAGACTCTTAACAATTTGCACCGATTAATCTTTTTTTTTTTTTTTTTTAAATGTTGATGCGAAGGTGCATGCTTGTTTGTTCATCAGTGTTTCATTATTGACGATTTGGATCTGAGTTTACTTGAGCCCGATGGAATTGGACAAGTTAAACAAGAACATAACTTGGAGAATATAGGAGTTGCAGCACAGTTTGCACTTGAGGTTATAATTCTGTTTTTATTTAAATAAATTATTTTTCATATTGTAACTTTTTAAATTTCTAATTTATTTGAATATGTCAAATTAATTGTGAGTACTTGGAATGATATAATATGATGCTTTTTTGAATGAACTAATTCTATTTTTTTATCTTGTTAATTATTTATAACAGTTTTATTCATTTATACACATCAATTTGTATTGGTTTTCAGGGAATAGATTTGGAGCTTATTAGGGTTGTGAGAGCTAATTCGCAGGTGCATCAATTTGGACTCAATATGTGGATCACACTGGAGGCTTCTGATTATTGTTTCTACGAAACCAAGGTTTGTTGTGAACTAAATGAGAATGACGAGATTGTTGATGTGGAGATGAAGTTTTTCAGGCCAGCAAAGTTCTGTATGGGCGAGTTTGTTTGGCCCTATTGTAGATGGGATTGGGTTACTACAATCCGGTCCTTTTTTTGGTGGTGTACGAATAAGGGATAAAATAAATATTAATTCTTATTTAAAGCCTCTCTCGTGGGACTATTGGTTGAGGATATTATACTACAACATCGAAGGATTTTATCCTCTAGAATCGAACCACATATTAGCCTAGTATCAGCTTTACACATATATACTTGAAGGTCTTATTATTAGCTTCTATTAGTTCAATGCTAACACATAGCAACACATTTTAATTGAGACTTTTTATGGCTTAATTAAGATGAACCAAACCAAAATGCAGGTTGATGTTTTGGTCTAGGCATGGGAGAATCTAGAAAATTCAAATTTGTTGGTGAATAAATTATATATTGAGTTTTTTTTTTTTTGACAAAAAAGTATATCAAGTGATTAAAGGATAAAATAATAAACAAATCAATATTTATGGATAATTAGGTGACACAATGCATAAATCAATATTTATGCATAACAATGTGGGTAAAATCAATTATATCCAAATTGAGACGAAACAAAACCACACTTTAAAATTTGAAAGCAACACTTAAAAAGAGTGAATTTACTCATAAATTAAACACAGAGACCATACCTAGTATAAGTGAGATGGTTATAATTTCCAATTCTTTTTGGTTTAGAATCAGCTAGCCCACCAAAAAACAGCTCTTATATTTTATATGAACTATATATATACAGAAACTAATAACTTTTGACAACCCCAAGCCTATCTCACAGTCTCACAAGCTCTCTCTTTTCTCATTCTCTTTTCATCTTTCTATATTATCTCTCTCCAATGTCGTACGTCCTCACTCAAGATACCTCCTCGAATTTTTTCTTTGTGCTCTGTTAAATTTGTGAATGTAAAAAAGAGAAGAATTGAGAAAAAATAGAAAAGAGCCAAAGGACTATATTGTATTTTCTTGATTCCCAAATATTAATATATAGGGAAAGAACCATCTAAAACTTAACAAAAATAAAAACTAATAGCATAATCTCAAGACCATTGTATATTTCCAAGATAACTGTTAACGCCAAAAAATGGGTCAACTACAGTCAAAGTATTCCACATATGTTATTTTCCCCGATGGAAGCTATTCTCTCCAGGCTGGCATATGACTTGGAGCCAAGAAACTCTCCAGAAAACTATCTGCAAAAGAAAAAGCGGCGAGAGAATTGGGGGAGTTGTTTCCCGATTATACTCCGATGCTTAAATTAGATCGAGGGACAAATAATCTTTAGAGAGAACAGATCGAGGGACAAGTAATCTTTAGAAAGAACAGTTTAGATTCAGAGAGTCGTGTGTACCTTGAAAAAAGAATTATGAGAGGTATTTATAGGAGAGGGGTGAGCCCAATTTCTCCTATATTTGTGGCTATATTCATGGAATATTCATGTTGAATGATGAGTCAATGATTAGAAGGATATTTTCGTCTTTTTCCTTGATTTCAACTTAGTCAGAAGATATCGATCTTGAATTGTCTTAATGTTTAAATGACTCCTTGAGGAACCAAATGATCTAAGGAGATTCTAGACGTGATGAACAACCTATCGCGGGTGTGTTGGATAGACTTGATGAAATATCGAGTTCATGAGTCAGAAAAAATGAGCAAGACGAACAAAATCGTGATGTCTACCATGGAGTGCCTGCGGCCCATGCCTGATCGATCTGGCCTGGTCGGCAATATGGTTGGTTGGCAAGCAGTAAGTGCAACGGGCAGCAAATAGGAGGCAAGCAGGTAGCATGCGGACTAGATAACAGGCAGGCATGCAGGATGTGCGGCAGGTGGGCTGAATAGCAGGTGGCTTGGCAGGGGCCAGGCACTGGACAGGTAGGTAGCTCGACAGGGGCCAAGTGCAGGTGAGGCAGGTGGCTCGGTAGGGGCCAGCTCGGGAAGCCTTAGTGCAGGTGAAGTGTGCGGCTCGGCAGGGGCCAGCTAGGGCGACCTTGGAGCAGGTGAGGTGCAGGGAGCTGTGTGCACGGGCGTGGTGCAGCAGGAAGTAAGCACGCGAGGCCCACCCAAGCCAGCTTGGTAGGCCTTGCAGCAAGTTGGGCACGGGACAAGCAGCAAGGCGCATAATGTACTGGGCGATACGAGGCGAAGTGTGGCACTGGGCGCGTGGCAGCTCAGAGCCCCCTTGCGCGCGCTGTGTGGGCGTGGCCTGGCCAACCTGAGTGCGACATTGGGCCAGCTCAGCCAGGCCCTGCGCATGGTGCTGGGCCAGCTGGCCAGGCCCTGTGTGCGATGCTGGGCCAGCTTAGCCAAACCACTGTGGGCCCACTTTCACAGGTGGTTGACTCCGAATTCGGTGCAGGACTTCCAGCATGGACAGATCTGATTCAGGAAAAGGTACCTCGTTAGCAATAACGTCGATGCCAAATCAGTAGTGATAAAATTTCCCATAACAGATTCTATGGCCAAAAAAGGGTTACCAAATGTGAGAGATGCTGTTAAGCTGTAAATATCTATACCGAAAATGTATTTCCTACAGTTAATACTTTGTCAACTAATGCTTGTCCTGGTATTCTATTGTAAGGGATCTAACTCAGGTTGCTAAATATAATAAATTGTTCATAGATCAATACCTGTTGTAGTGCAAAATAACTCCAAGAAGAACCTCAACCAACTGGTCTTCTCTGCTATCCTCAAGCCATCAACCAAAGTGAGCGTGGGCACACCTTCAATGGAAACTTCAAGTAAATCCCCAG
>WUAT03479600.1:0-15688 GCA_010015005.3 Ulmus americana
CTTTATTTCATTCAATAATAAATGTCTTTACAAATTAGGATAAAACGTTGCTTTACATAGCACTTATCCTAACAGAATGTTGGAACAATGGGCCAAGGATCATGTTGCTCACTCATGTTACTTGCTAGCATTCTTTCTTGCTTGCTTGTCTTAGTATAGCCTAGGAGGGATGGTGAACTCCTACGGCCATGATGCTAGTCTGGGATGGACTAAACAAGACCCCGGATGTTGAACCAAGGTGTTGACTTGGTCTTGGCATATTGTTGAGTGTTGACTACCATGAGTAAGTTGCTTATACATTTGTTGCACAAGGTGGGAGCCTTGACAACACATGGGAACCTAAGATGGGGCGAGTTTCTTGGTGTAGAGAACCTCGACACAATGAAGCAATTGAAGTCGCTACAAGCGTGGCTCGTGAGAGTAGTTCCTATTGGCTTACTTCAAGGCACTAGGTTCTAACATGTAGACTTGAATGGTGAGTAAGTGTGGCCTACGAACGAGGTGTCTTGGCACCGTATAGGCAAAAAATTCTGCTACAAAAGTGAAGCTCATGACATTTGGTATCAAAGCCTGATTGTCTTCAACTGAGGATGTAAGGGTCAAGCGAATGTGCTCAAAGTGGCTTTTAACCAAGATGATTCTGTAGTACCCCGATAACACTAGAAATGACCCAATATAAGTTTTGAATGGTGAAAGACAGAGTGAGTTGGCATATTATTGAAGGATATTGGGAAGCATCCAAATAAAGGTAGGCATTTTCAATAGGTTGGTGCTAAGTTCAAGGATGAGTCGCAAGAGCCCCTAACACACTAAATTTTTCACTCAACCAAAGGGGCAACATAAGTTGCAAGAGGCACATAATGTTCAACAGACGGGTCATTTGCTGTAGTGTTTCTCTTAAGATTGCAGAGAATATGTGAGTCTCTTATTTTTTGGGAGTTGCTACCTAAGAAAGCTATACAAAGAAAAACCAAAAAAACAAAGAAACATGGTTTGTTTTTCAAGGAGTCTTGACAACCCTTATGTGAAGGCACCAAGAGACAAGGCATAGTCAGTCTGGGTGGGGCAAGATGATCACAATTGCTCAAAATTGGCAACCTTGTGAGGGTCGTATGTCGAGACAATGTCCACAAGGGGATATCGGTGCATGTATGCACATGAAACATCGCGCTAGCTTATTATAAATCCAAGAGGGCTAGAGTAATACAAGGAGGAAAGAGTCCTCATAGGTAGTAAGAGTGTACGCCAAAGAGGGCCGTGTGTGCCTAGGATCAAGAGCATCCACTAGAGCCAAGAGAGCCATATCACCAGACGTTAAACATTGTCAGAAGTGAAGATCACCGGGATGTAACATCATTGGAAGTAAGAATGGTTGGGATGCTAAATCGCCAGAAGTGAAGATCGCATGGATGGAAGCTCAATGGAATTCACTAGGATATAAACTCACAGAGAATAAAATCGCTGGGAGGAAAATTGACTAAGAATGTCAAAACATTGAAAGGCAAGAGTTTCGAAAGGCAACTAGGGTAGTTCAGATTGTGGGGGTCATATTTAGATTGAGGGGTGAATGGCCGAGAGTGTCACGTCTCAAAGGGGACACATTGTAAAGTGGTAAATGAGCTACATCATAGTTGAACCAGCTAGAATAGACCAAGAGCGACATGACCACATGAGATTTGTTAGTTTGTAAGGGAATGCAATCTAAGTGAGACAAGGACACCCAAGAGAGGTTGGTCATTGCCAGAGACAATGGTTGAACTAAACCCTGAGGCGGCCATTTTCCAAGAAAGACAACTAGGGTCAAGAGCACCCGCAACAGCAAAGTAAAGAGAGCTATGTCCGTTAAGGACACACTCCAATTCAAGTATTTCCAACAGAGCCGTTGGTGGGAGCTGAAGTATGGGACTCAAACACTCTATCCAACGAGAACGTTGATGGAATTGAAGTGGGGGAGGGTAAGTGACCACACACAATCACACACACAAATTTTCATACAGTTACAAGAGCTAGGTCCACACCAATTGAGTGTGAGAGAATGGAACAAGTTCTTTAAGTAGGGCAAGAGTCTCCTATGCTGCAAGAGATAGTTGAAGTTCTACATAATTGTGGAGCCAAAGTTTCCATCAACTAGGTAGACACACATTTGCTACTCAGGGTGAAGGTTAGAAAACTCAAGGACTAGAGATACAACAAAGTTGTGGCTCAGGGTGAAGGTTAGAAGACTTAGTTACTAAAGTGCAACATAGCTACAATAGTGAAGTCAATAGTTCATAGAAGTTATTCCAAGTTTAAATGGAAAGAGTCATGTGAGCATGTTTCTGAGGGATCAAGACTAGACCGAGGAAGTGTTGGTAAGTTCATCCAGTGGGATGGCTGTAACTATTTTTGAGCAATGGTTGTCTAGTCTAAGGCTCAAGATAATGTTGCTATGAGCATAAAGTAGACAAGAGTCCGAAGCTTGTAGACGTACAATTTGAATGGGCATATTGGTATCAAACTTCATTACATTTATCCTCAGAGGGAAAATTTTCAATGGAGCATCTGATTGGAATAGAGTTCGGGTCAGTAACACTATGGGGTATGCTAGCACGAAGGAATTTGGAAGGTTGTCTACCAAGAGAGTGACACAAGTACAGATAGTGTCCACAACAAAGGCTGGAGGACGAGCATTCACCAAGAAGTATGGGAGGTGTTGTAAGGATCGATTAGTTTATAAACCACACCAATGTGTGGGTGCACCAAGTCAAGTTGAAGGAGCGGTCTAGCAACCAAGAGTGTACTAGCCACAATGCACCATTCGGGTATGGTATTGGTATCGTTAGTGCCCAGAGCGCATAAGAATGGGGGATTATTGCGTAGTGGGCATCATCAAAATGTGTAAGTTCTACAGCAGGCAACATCAAGAGTATGTGTCTCAGTGGGGAAACATTAGAAGATGTCAAGTGCTTCAAGACTAATGCGACAACATGAACTCAGATGCCAAGAGTGTAGAAGCCAACATGGTAGGTGCCAAGAGTGCAATTGCCAACAGGGCAAGTTGTCGAGGAGGGAGGTATGATAGAAGGTCATTAAAAGATTGGGTTATATGCAATTTCTTTAGGGATCACCAAGACTAGGGTAACCTTAAAGAGTACAGAAGTGGGAGACCATCGACAAGGACGTCGATAATTGAAGTGAGGGAGGATGTCATGGGCAGCCCAAATTGAGTTGGTCCAGAATGTTATTTGGATGATTGGGATGGATTTGAGAGTACGCAAGGGTCACAACACAAAAAGAATCACTCAATTCGGAGTCTAGATGAGGGTTTTATGGCCAATAAGTCAGCTTCGTAAAAATGACTTTTCTTCTAGTCACAAGGCGAATGTCCCATTTTGCTCTTTAAGGGGCACATGGTGTTGAGCTTCTATTACCCCTTGCACACCCTGTGTTAAGTGGTCTCCCTAATAACCTTTCATGAGGGCCAGTAGGACTTGCATAGTGCAATGAAGAGTGTTGCCCACGTACCCTTGGGAAGGGAGTCCCGGGGCAATACAGCGGGGCCTGCATGTCCTGATATTGGGTGTTTCTCCCTACGGTGAGGTTTCGTTGTAGCATTTTCTTTGCAGCATGCTATAGTCAAATGGTTGACCATGTGGGACTTCTCCAAGGCCCCATTTAGCTAGCCAGCTTATGTGTGCAAGAACATGGGACGACACCATGGAAGCAGGCGACACCATGCTATGACAGATGTTAGAACAATGGGCCAAGGATCATGTTGCTCACTTGGGTGACTTGCAAGCATGCTTTCTTGCTTGCTTTCCTTGAGTATATTCTAGGTGGACGGTGAACTCCTATGGTCATGACGCCAGTCTGGGATGGACTAGACAAGACTTGGATGTTGAACTGAGGTGCTGACTTGTTCTTGGCATATCGTTAAGTGTCAGCTACCATGAGTAATATGCTTGTGGGCTGGTTGCACAAGGTGGGAGCCTTGATGACACATGAGAACCTAAGATGGGGCTAGTATCTTGGTGTAGTGAGCCTCGACACAATGAAGCAATTGAAGACGCTACAAGCATGGCTCGTGTGAGTAGTTCATGTTGGCTTACTTCGAGGAATAAAAGATGCACAAGACGTGAGGGTCTAGCATTTAGACCTGGATAGTGAGTGAGGTTGGCATAGGCACGAGGTGTCTTGGCTCTGCATGGGTAAAAAATTCCGTTGCAAAAGTTAAGCCCGTGACAATGTGCATGTACCATACATTCAAAAACATCCATATTAGTAAAATATCACATAACTTAGTACAACACATCATCTATGTGAACACTTTCATATACAATTTGCATATCAACGTTGCATTATGTATATCGCACATTCAATTTTGAAAATACAATTTTTTTTCCATGTTGTAGGTGCGGTCTGTACTTACCTATTTGCTATGCTCCAAGTTATTCCTTCACCTTACAAAAATTAACATAAACACATGGAGAGTACTTTATTACAATCTATTCACCGAGCTACTTTTCGGGAACGATTTTTTATACAAATCATAAAATCAACGATTATAACATCCCTACTAGCACATAGCCTAATTTGTTTAGAAGTCCATTTCAAAAGTTTATTTCTTTTTAAAAGCTTTAATTTATAAAATCTCGTTCCAGATTATTATTTATTTTCCAAATAAACTCCTCAAAATTCTTTTTTACTGAATTCTTCAAAACTTGTATTTGTTAATAAATTCTCATTTTCTAAAACTCTTTTTAAACAATTTTTAAATGAAATCCTTCTTTTTTATTTTTATAAAATCTTGCCTTGATTTTGAGTAAAATATTATCGAGACTTTCAAAAAAAAAATTCTAAATTAGAGTCCTTTAAATTTATTTGATACAAAATCACTCTATTTTCCTTAAAATTACATGTTTTGTCAAAAATCTTTTCCAATCAGTCGAAAATCCTGTTTTTGGTTTTAAAAAAACATTTTCTCTATTTTAATTCATGTTTCTTGAATGACTCCTAAAATATCTCAAAATCATCATAATAACATAAAACATGTAATGAGTCTCCGACTATAAAAATTCACTGGCAGTCAATTTTATCTTTTCAGTTAGGTGACAACATAATCACACTCAAACATGCATTTTTCTCATTTTAATCTTCTCAGTTTTCATAGTGCTCACCGGTAACTCTATTTTCCGTTTTGCATACAAATGTACATGTTCATAAAGCAATTTTGTTTATAAAATTCATAATATAGAATTCTCAAACTTTCATCTTTAGTTTCTTAGGATGGATCATTATCACATGTACATTATTTCATACAATTTCACATAAAACCATACTTTTAATTCCCAATATTCCATATATCTTGTCTACATTTTCTAAACACAATTTCATAGAATTTTTCACAAATTCAAAGCAATAAGCTTAAATCTAGCTATCAAGCTTCCTTGATTCTCACCTAAAAACATGAAGAGTTTCAAGTGAATTTTGGCCTCTACTTTAGTTTTCTTGGCCAAGAACACACCTATCATTTCTAATGTTTAAACACATTAGAATCCATCAAAAATTTATCAAACTCACAAGGATTGATCAAGGACTCTTCTTACCTTGAGTAAGATTCAATTTGAGCTCAAAATCCTTGAGGAATTGGAGCAAGAAATCAAGAACACCAAGTGTTCTTGCTGAGGCGTCAGTCCGACCACACAAGGAAGAGAGAAAGAGAGTGAGTTTTTGATAGGAAGAAGTTTCAACACCAAATGAGCTTCTTAACTCATTTCCTCTCTATTTATAGATGTTGTTAATCATAGTAAACCCCGTAATCTAGCTTCTCATAGGCTGGTTACATTAAGGTGGTAGACAAAGCAAGATTCCTACATCACATTAAGCTACCCACCATGACATGCATTGGCTGCGAAGGTAGGTGATATCTTTCTATTCTGACACCTAGAACTCCACTCAACAGCCCACTAGTTACCCTTATGTCCAGCCATGCAAGAATTATTTGCCCAGATAGCATGCATGGGTAGAGCTTGGCTACTTTGTGGCTGAATAGGGGGTGGATGATCATGTGGTTCAACTCAAGCTATCCGAGTTCAAATCTTTCCAAAACATACACACACAACCTGTCCATGGTTTTTATAGCTAGATGGGGAGTACCTTTGGCCAATGTTTGGCCGGACCATTACCCTTTAATGGTCAATTGGTAGGTGGTTTTGAGGGGTAGCAAGCCAGATGGTTGTGAACACTTTGAGCATGGAACTGGGTGTGCATGGTTAGCGTTGTCTATTTGGGTGGTTTGGCTGGGTGGCATGTGTGGGTGCCTTGGCCTGCTAGCCTGGCTGGATTGCATGGCTGGTTAATTTGTGTGTGAGGGTCGATGTATTAGGGTGTTGGATAGCTTTAGGGTTGGTTTTAGCCAAATAGGGTGAGGTTGGTGTATAATGGTTTGGCCAGGACATCAAGAGGGTTGGGAGGCTTGGTGGTTGTTTGGTTGGACAGCCTTGGCTAGATAGCCCCTTAGGCACCAATTCACCCTTTAATCCCTCTCAAATTTCCCCCTCTCAATACTTACAATTTCTTCCATAATTCCCTTTAAAATTCATTAACCCCACTCTCCATAAACATTTATGTATTCAAAGCTTGCCAATTGGGTGATTTGAGGCATATTAACACTAATTAAATACCTATAGTTATGCGATTAAATCAACAATGGGAGTTGTAACTCTTTCTCTACTGTTGACGCAGAAATTATGTCAACGGTCAAAGAAGGACATGTGAGCAAGTCTCTCCAAAAAGTGTGGTGACCTGGCATCAAGTTAGGTCAAACTTGATGAAACTAATAGCCCTCACATGGTGAGGGCATTATCGGGGTTGTAGAATTACGAAACTGACAGTGTTCATTTGGTGATGGCGACTATATTCAAAAGAGAAAATGATCAGAGGTCGAGGGAGTTGTTCCCCTGGTTCCACTCTGATGCTTAAGTTAGCTAGGGATTTGTGAAATCATTTTAGAGAGAGAGAGAAAGAAGTAAGTGTTTTTGTCAGAATAAATTTGATCGAACCTTTTTCCTTGTGAAATATAGTATTAAATAAGGTTTTTGAAGGAGGAGACAACAAGGAGTGCGAGCTATTTTCAAGGAGAGAAAATATGTTCCACTCTTGTTGTGCCATGTGTCATATGGACATGGAGAAGATGGGACGTGATGTCCTAACTTTTAGGCTTCAAGAAAAATGTGAATTTCAAGGATCATTTGTTGATGTGTCACCAAACAATAATTGATCATTTGAAAAGGTGAGTTTAGGACTGCTTGGAATTTGAGATGTTGTATCTCAAATTGACCAAGTATTGAGAGGCTCATTGAAGGGTTCAACGATTCAAAAAGGAGGCAAACATAGAAAATAGCTCATCACGAGCGTATTAGGAGGACTTGTCAAAGTACCAAGTTTGGAAGCTCAGAAAATGGGTGAGGCTGACGACATCGCGACGCCCAACTCAACGGGTCTACAGCCCAAGTTGGTCAAGCTGGGGAGGTTGCCTCACTAGGGTGCTAGTTCGCATGGTGTGGATGAGGGCCTGTGCGGGTAAGCAGGTATGGAGTGCGTAGGTAGGATGGGCCGAGCAGGGTAGCTCTCTAGGGTGCTCAGCAGGTCAGCTTGGGTGAGCTTGTGTACGCTAGTTGGCTCGATAGGTAGATGAGTCTATGTGGAGAGGGGTCTAGCTGATCTAGGCAGCTTGGTAGGCTGGTTGGCAGGAAGGTCGGTGTGGAGTAGTTCGGATGAGGTGGGTAGCTCAGCTGCATGCCATGCTGCTCAGCCAAGTGCCTTACAGCTTGGCAGGTGGACTGGGTAGGCAAACTATCATGTCTCTTTGATGGCTTGCATGTGGGCATCAGCCCAACTCCAGCTCAGCCTGGCCAAGCATATCAGTTTGATAGTGGGCAGATTGGGAGCTCAGCATGCGTACAATAGCTTGATAGGGTCTTGGAAGGGGTAGTTGTGAAAGCCAAGGCTGGCCTGGCCAGGTACCTAGGTAGGCCAAGTGTGCCTATCCGCCCAGGCAGCCCTGGCCGAAGGTGCCCAGACCAGGCCAACCACCTCGGCCGAAGGCCCTAGCCGAAGACGCCTACCTACTCCAACTCCCGGGCGCACAGCCTGCCGAAGCTTTGGTACCTCGTGAAGACCCTGCGTCTTGTTCTGCACCGGGCCAAAGACCATGGCCCACATGATCGGCTCAAGCTCCAGGTGCCCGCACACGTTCAACCAGGCAACGTGCGCCTAGTTTGCATGATCGGCCTGCCAATTACTCGGTTTGGCTCCGATCAAACACGATCAAAATGGAATATTCATTCCTTTCTTCTTCCTGAGCATTGTTGTACGTAATCATGGCTATATTGTGGAAAAAATTCAGCCCAAATGACCAAGTAGATTTTTCAATATTTGGCCTTGAATATGGCTTCCTGTTAGACTGATCGGCTAGCTATAATATTGAACAAAACTTTGTTTTCCTCAATTGTTCGGCCATTGATTGGCTTGAAACTTTGAGGGATTAGTCAGGACACTCTAATATGGCCAAAAATGTTTGCATGGCCAAAGACAGAGCTTGAGTAGTGAGGAAAACTAGTGGAATTCCACCTGTCGAATCCTAAAGCCTTTGCCAACCATGCAACCAATCATTTTTATGATTGGAATAGGATTTGTTCCCCACTATTCCCATAATAACCAATGAGGGATTGTGTTAGGGACTAAGTAAGGATTAGAAGACCCTATATATGGGGTGAAAGTAGGAGTGGAAAGGGTTTACACACCCATAAACACTCCACTCTCTCTCTCTCTACGTTCTCCATCTCGTTGGTCTGAGTTCCAAGAAGAGGAAGCTTTTTTCTGTCTTCATCCTCCAGGAAATACAACATTCAAGTCTACCAAAGTCTAGGTAAGGCTTATAGCTTGACTAAATTGCTAGAAAAATTATGATTTTACTTAGTTTAACACTTTGAAACTGGGTTATTCCTAGGTGAAATATCGGAATAGCAAGCAACTAAGTTGGAGCCGGAAGGTTGAGCCTGTTATTCACCTTATTCTTTGTAATCTTGTGACCCAAGAGTTTTTATGTCTTCTTACATGTGTTAGATAGGATTTAGAGTTGGTATTCTGACTTGCATGTACGAAATTGGTTGAAAATTTATGGATTTAAGTATCTCTGTTTGGTTTAGGACAACTTCAGGAAATTGATTTTGTGTGATGCATTTGAAGGATCATTTCATCTCTAAATTCTGTAACTTTTAGCTTGATGGAAAGCACTGTGTGTCTACTTTAACATATTGAAAATTTATAGAAAATTCTCAAGTAAATTTTAGTTCTACAGCTTTGAAGGTTGGATGGTCAATTGGAAAACCGTTTTTGGCTGGATTTTGAAAAGACTTGATTTTATTGCTAAAATTGAGCAAACCCGAGACTCTTTTTAACATGAAAAGACCTAGATATGTAGTAAAGAATCTAAGATATATTTATGATGCTTTGGAAATAATTTTAGATAAAATTTATGGGTTGTTTGGAATTTTTGAAAGTTAATTTCAGCCTAAAATGTTTAAGGGTTTTAACCCTCTGTTTCTAACTCTTTTTATCTAGTTAAAATGTGATTTTTGGGCCAAACATTTTACGAAATAAATTTCAATATGTTGTGGAACTGCTCCAATTGGTTTTACTTTGATTGGTCTAAAATTTAGGAAGTTGTGTTAAGTTTAATTCAGGTCTGTAATCTGTTCGGTCATGAAATAAATTGAGTGGAAAATTTGTTCTAGGAGTTGTAGACCAAATCTTAAGCTAAGATTTTGAGGGATTAGACCTTAATGCCTTATGTGTCTAATAAAAATAGTCTCACCTAAATCGGCTTAAAAATTAATTAGAAATAGCCCATTAAGGTAACAAAGGTCAATAGAGGTTTAATTGGACTTGTAGGAATTTTCTTTAAGTTTTTAAGAAATTCTGTTTGGAAATTAGTTTCAAACTAAACTTTGATTTTATTTACTAAATAACGAGCGAAATATGTTTTAAGAATTGTTTTCAAAACAAATGCTTTTAATTGTTATTTCTTCCAACAAGCTATAATCTACTGTTTTAGAGGCAATTTTATCGCCATTTATGTCATGCATGCAAAATCATTCTCCGGATTTAATTCGGTAGAGAGATTTTAATAAGCTATTATGTCCTATTTATAGGTTAAGCTCATTATTAGTTTATTTACAAACGAGGGCTTGCAAATAGTTAAGTACATACCTCACCTATAACACGAGACCAAATGTTTTCTGAAATTAGTGTGCAATATGTTTGATAGCTATTTTGTGCTGTTCTGTGTTTACCTGTTTGATCAGTTTGCTGTTGTGCTGAACTGGGATATCTAAATTGCTATCTATGACATACTGTTATATGATATTTTTCACCGCATACAGATAGCATGCATTTCTGATATAATTTTAAGTCATGCATCAATACGGACAATTTTATGCGTTTAGAGTATAACTGTCAAAGAGTCTCTATTAGATGTTATGGCCACCAAGAAGTTTACAAGTGTTGAACCTCTTTGGCAAGCACAAAAATGTAGGACAAGAAGGCTAAAAAAGAGGGTACCTAAATAGGTCTTTTACCAGGATAGCACTTGTGTTGATCACACAAAGAAACACTTCATACACTTCCTAAATGGACAAGACACCTCCTATTTGTCCATGGGAGTCTTGCATGCCTGGATAGCCTTTGCGTGACCGAATAGGAGGTGATTAGTGGGTAGCTAAGTGGAATTCCAGATGTCCAAGCCTAAGGAGACAACCTCCCTTGTTAGCCAGTGCATGTCATGCATGGCAAATTGTTTGTCTACCATTTGGACTTAATCAACCAATGGAGACAAAGATTAAGGGTTAAGCTTGATTAAAACCTCTAAAATAATGTAGAAGTGAGCTGAGGAGCTCATTTGATTGCTAGAACACTCAAACTCTCTCTCAAAGTCCATTTCTTTCTTTCTTCTTGGTGTAGCTGATCAGAACCCAGCAAGAACACCTTGTTGTTCATGAAATTCCAACTCCAATCCTACACGATTTTGTGCTTGAATCTAAGCTCAGCCATGGTAAGATTGAATTGTTGTTAATCCTTGAGAAATTTGAAGAGTTTTGTTAAATTCTAATGTAATTTAATCTTGAAATGCTAGGTGTGTTCTTAGCTTAGCAAATCGGTTTTTAGAAGCCAAAACGATTTGGATTTCTACAAGCTTCTAGGTGAGAACTTGTGGAATTAATTGCTGGAAATTGTATTGAATTTATGGATTGATGTTTTGGTTTAAGTGATATATTTGCATGCAAAAAGTCTGGTTGAAAAGATTGTGTTTTGCGTGAAAAGAACTTGTGTAGAAAGGCAATTTTGAACTAGTTTTTGCATGTGGTGTTTAATGACCATGTAGAATTCATGTTATAGGGTCCAAAAGACCAATTTCTCAACAGGTGGCTGATTTACTGAATTTTTAGAAAACAAGGTTAAAAGTGTAAATTTGAGTATTATATGAACATGCAAAATTTGAAAATAAATTTTAAGGTTTTAACTAAGTAAAATGGTGTGCTTTGGAATTTTTAAAGTTTTTTTGACGGACTAAACAAATTTTTCTAAAATATACCTTAAACTGGAAAAGTTTGACAAAGTTGTGAGTTTTGGTCTCTATTTTCAATTTGATTAATATAGCTAAAGAAATTTTTTTAAAACAATATTTTTACAATATATTCCTAAGGACGTTGATAAACTTGTAAGACTGATTTTAGCAAAAGTGGTTTTCAATTGAGTGAGATATAACATTTTAAAATATGAGAGGTTAAATTGAAAAGATTCAAACATTTTCGAGTAAAAGAAGTAATAAACTGGGAATTTGGGACAGAATTTTAAATGAAATTTTTTAGAGTAAACTCTTTAGGATCTTAGAAAATGTTTAAAATTGGTTTCAAGTTAATTGGATGTGAATTGAGTTGAACAAATTAGTTAACAAAGGTCCTGATAGGAAAATTTAGGTAAAATATGGTTTTTGGGTGTCAAAATGTAATTTTGAGAATTCAAGGGTAAAATCTGAAAATTTAGCTTAAAGCTGAATTTCTAAGTTTAAAAGATGTTAATTAAAAAAAATTCTTTTAATTTAAATTTTTTCAATAAAAATCAACCTTTTAAGTTAGATTTTAATGGAATAAGTTGCAAGTTTAGAAGCGATTATAATCATCGATTTTATATGTGTGGAAAGTTATTCCCGAAATGTAGTTCGGTGAATAGATTTTAATAAAGTACACTCCATGTGTTTAGGTTAATTTTTGTAAGGTGAATGATTAATTTAGAGCACTGTAAATAGGTAAATACAGACCTTACCTACAATATGGAATAAAACTGCAAATATGTGAAATGCATTGTTATTGTGCAAAGTGTTTTGTGAAAGTACTTACATGAATGAGGTGATGTACTAAATTATGTGATATTTTCCTAGTATGAGTATTGATGAATGAATGTTACGTGCATTGTATGAGCTTGTAATGGCATATTTTATATTAATAGTATACATGCATCCAAAGGCAGATAACTCTTGAAGGAGTCTGTCGTATAAGTCTAGAATGCACAAGGGATTGCTCATACAATAAATTCTAATAACGAGACTTGATGGTAAAAAGTGAAAGTTAAAATATGATAAGAAAAGTCTAGGTAGTGTCATACCCACATTCTTTGAGTGCTTGATGGCATTCTTTCGGCCTCGGATGATAGCGGCCAAAATTACCCCTCTACATGCTGATACAATGTGAGAATTTGTTCATTTAAAAACTTATTTTAGAATGTGATTGACCATGGACTTATGTTGGACCTGGGTAGCTCCCCCGACACACTCCAATATTAGCGCACCAAGTACGTACATAGGGCCTGAGCCAATAGAAATTGTGGAAATCAGATAGAGTCTAAGATCGATGGATTTTGAGAAAAGTATAGTGCTGCATAGTAGAGAGTTTCCATTACGCACGAATTATTTGATGTCAAAAGGATGAAAGTTTGATTGATGTCGTGTGATGATTGTTTGTTTGATAGTATATACATATCAGATATATTGCGCTGTTTTATGATATATGTATGTGCTTGCTGAGCTTTGGCTCATGACTTACATTCGTGTTGTAGGTACCAAAGGCAAGCACATCACAGATGCTTGAATGGGATATCGATTTGATGGGCCAACCATTTCAGAAGGTAGATATGGGGCAAACTTGCTACGCTTCTTTTTTCGCTTTCAGTTATGTACATAATGCTTTACTTTGTTTCCTTTTTGAACACTATGGATTTATGTTTTGATGTCATTTTCTTATGGACTGTAAACGTTATACGACTAGCATAGTATTTTCTACAAAATTGGGGTTTAAAAAAAGATATGGTGATGATAAGGTTTATGTTACGAATATCACAGATCAACTCAAAACCAAACAAAAAACAAAGTAAAGAATGAAGAACAATAGATGAGCATGAAATGTAAATGGAGACACAAGATTTATAGTGGTTCGATCAATTTGATCTACATCCACTCTTCTCGCTGCTGGTGAAGTTTCATTATAGACTTGGCAAAAGGAATTACAGACTCATAGCATAGTTACAAGAGCTATGAGCTTCTTCAATGGAAGAATTCAAAGAGTAAATTGAATTCTCCATAGACTATCTCACTCTAGTATATCTCCACTTTCTCTCTAGAAACTCACAATCTTTCCTCTCGTAATATATACACTGCCTCTCTACAGAATGTATATCTTCTCACCCTAACAGAATGAACCATTTGACCAATTACAATTACACAATTGGCATGATAGATGTAGTAACAAACAAATTGTAGATCTTCTGAGGACAAGAACATTCTTCTACAGCTGTGACACCAACACAAATAACTCTCCAATCAAAATTTTCCATCTCACCAAGTTCTTTTAGAGCCACAAACGTCACAAATCTCTACCTTGACTCTAAAAAGACACTTATGCATTTCACCTTCAGCAGCTCAGGTTATTCGTCTTCAGGGATTAACATCAGTTACCTGAACTAAGTTCAGGCAATACTTAAACTTAGTTATAAGCAATACCTTAGTGGCCATATCAGCAGGATTATCAACTGTTGCAACTTTCTCAATCACAATAACATCCTTGAGCAATCACATCTCTGATAAAATGCAATCTCACATCAATGTGCTTTGTTCTTTCATGATGCACCTGATTTCTAGAAATATGTATAGCGCTTTGACTGTCACAAAAGACAATTAAGCTTTTCTCATGAATACGAAGTTCAGTGATCATTGCTTTGAGCAAAAGTGCTTCCTTGATATACTCAGTAACAATAATGTACTCAGACTCAGTAGTAGACAAGGCTACAATGGTTTGGAGTTGTGACTTCTACCTTATGCATCCTCCACCTAGAGTGAAAATGTACCTAGTACTTGACCTCCTTTTATCAAGATCACCAGCATGGTCAGCATCTACAAATCCCTTCACAAGATAACTTGGTTCATCAAGTCTTTTGTACAACAAACCACAATTCAAGAACCCTTCAAATATCTCAATAACCACTTGACTACCTCCCAATATGCTTTTCCAGGATTAACCATGTATTTGCTTACCAAGCTCATTGTACGAGCTATGTCAGGTCTTGTGCACACCATTGCATACATAACACTTCCTATAGCACTTGCATAAGGTACCTTCACCATCTTCTGCACATCCTCTTCTATCTTTGGACACAATTTAGAAGAGAGCTTGAAATGTTCTACCAGGGGTACAGTCACATGTATAACATATATCTGTCATGCCAAATCTCTATATCACTTTGTTGAGATATTCCTTCTAAGATAACACAAGATCATCACTCACTTCATCTCTGAGGATATTCATTCCCAATATTCTATGTGCCCTGGCCATGTCTTTCATGTCAAATTCAAATAGCAAAGTCTGTTTTAACTTCTGCACCTTCCCTATTTTTCTACTAGCCAGCAACATGTCATCAACATATAGCAATAGGTAAACTCTATCAAGATAGGTTAAGCCCTTAACGTGCACACATGTATCATAGGAGGATCTTTTGAAATCATTTCGATTTATAAAGGTATCAAAACTTTTATACCATTGTCTAGGTGTCTGTTTGAGTACATATAAGGATTTCTTAAGCAAGCAAACATAATTTTCCTTACCTATCAACTTGAAACCATTAGGCTGGCTCTTGTATATAGTTTCCTCAAGCTCTCCATATAGAAAGGTTGTCTTGACATTCATCTACTCAAGCTTCATATCAAAAGCTGTAACTAGAGACAACAGTATTCTAATAGATGTGTGCTTAACCACTGGTGAAAATACTTCATTATAGTCTATGCCTTCACACTGAGTGAAACCTTTAGCAACCAATCTAGCCTTAAATCTAACTTCTGTTCCAGGTAATCCATGTTTCTTCTTATAAATCCACTTGCATTCCACAACTTTCTAGTTTCCAGGTTTCTCAACTAAAACCCAGGTCTTATTCTGATACAATGAATTCGTTTTCTCTTCCATGGCTTGCTTCCACTTTGTAGAGTCAATACTTTTCATATCTTATTGATAATTCAGGGGCTCAACATTTGATTCCTCCATTGCAGTACTCAGAGCATATGCAACCACTTCAGCATAACCATATCTTTGAGGTGCTTTAGTTTGTC
>WUAT03479710.1:0-15662 GCA_010015005.3 Ulmus americana
AAGCTCGTCGAGAGGCGTCGAGTCGGTAGAGTACCGACCTAGCTGCCTCCATCTGCGATCCTCGATTCGGAAGGTCCTAGTTTGGCAAGAATTGGTCACCACTTTGGCAATGAAGTGGGATAGATGCTGGTTTGGCCTGATGATGTGGACGTCACCTCAGCAATGACGAAAATCCCCATAACATATAACATATGGTATTGTAATGGGGGACCAATCAGGTGTTGCTATTGTTGTGCAAAATCATCTTGCGAAAGTTGTCAAATTCTGGGTTTTCAAAGGCCCTGCTTGCACTGTGGAGGTCGTTGAAGCTTTTGTTGTTGTTTACATGGCTATTTGCATAGTATAAAAGAAGGATGGCTTTCTATTTCGTGTGAATGAGGATGCACCTAGTGGCCTTTCTTTTTTTTTTTTTTGAATGGTCCTAGAGGATATATATAGTAACTTATTATTGAAAAATAAGAGTGGTTTGTAGTAATCTATTATTGAGAAATAAGAACGTTAATCTGATTATTGAGAAAGTCAATGAGAGGGTAATATGATAAAACGAAATTTTACCTTTAGTTTATAAAAATAATAGGTTTTTTATACTCAAAATTCCTCAAATTATGCACGATTTTGCATATTGTCACTTGAATTTGGAAAATGACCAATTTACTCCTCGAATTTACTGTTTATCTACTTAAGCGACATAATTCTTAAAATCTATTATTTTTGTTTGTCTTTTTTCACATTGACTTACATGTGATTTAATGGCAGTGCATTTTTTAAGTGGTTTTTAACAATGAGATTGAATAATGTGTAGAAAAAGACAAACGAAAACAATAGTTTTTTAACAATTCAGTTGCTTAAGTAGATAAATTATAAATTTGTGGGGTACGTAAATTGGTTATTTTTCGAATTCGGGTGATAGCATGTAAAATCACGCATAATTCGGAAGGTTTTGAGTATAAAAAGGCAAAATAATATATTTCTTTTATTTAGATAAATGATTTTTTAATTTATTAATACGTTTTTAAAAATTGAAACAATAATTTAATAATATTGTCATTTCAAATAAGGTGGTAGTTTAAATATATAATTATTTTTTAAATGGATTTAAATACTTAGTAGCTGTTTGGTTCAATATTTGCAGCATTCTAAACAATGTATTTTAAATAGAATTTTTATTTCGTTCAAAATATTTTAAACATGATTCTAATTTGCTTCAGAGTATTCTAAACAGTTTTTGTAAAAAATATATATATTTTATTATAAAGATAATAGGGTCTACACTATAAAATATAATTTTATAAAAAGTGATAGGATCCCTATTCAAAAAGACTCATTTAAAAAATAAAGAAAGCTTTATCGGACAAAAAGGCAAAAAAGAAATATTTATCAGAAGTCAAAAAGGGCAATTTGTCTTCGTCAATTAGAGAAACAAAAAAAAAAAGTTACGGCCTTTTTTTGTTTTGTAATTTTTGGAATAGTGACTTTAAGGATATTGAGTATTGTAAATAGCAAAATATTTTTGTATAAGGTATTTAGAATATTGATTGAGTATTTAGAATATTCAATTTGTTTTTTTTATTTATTTATTACAATACTTAATTAAATGGTGATTAAATGAAAGTTGATGAAAAATATTATATAAAATGACAATCACGAAACATAATCTATTTCTTTTTGTCCCTAAAAATCATCTAATCATCTTTGAAGATAATAATAATTAAAAAAAAAATTGGTATTACGAGAAAAAGGAAAAATAACACAAAAATATAAATAAATAAAATTTATATTTTTTTAGTAGTCCCGAAGAAAAAAATTATATAAATAAAAAAGGGTTAAAATGCTGGTAGCTCTCAAATTATATAAATAGAAAAGTGTTTCTAGTTTTAAGGGTTCATATCAGCAAAAATAATAATAATAATAAGATAACCTCTTAAATTTTCTCTTAAATATGTCTTTGTTTTAAGTTCTCTTTAATTTTCTCGAGTAAATAATAGATATATTAATGATGATCCATAATAATCCTCTTTTATAAGCGTATGTTCTACAGTCGCCACTTATGTAGATCTTCTGTATCAGAAATCTGGATTGATGATTATGGAATCTGGTTCAAGGAATAATTTACTGGTATGGACTTGTACAATTAAGATAAAATGGTTTCTTAAGCAAAGTGTCAGTACCTGCACAGTAACATCGGAATAGTAATCTCGGAAATCATAAAGTGCCAGTTCTAGGCCAGGAGGGCTATTCAGGTCTTACCTTGACATGAGATTGCTTGGTCCGGTTCTATGTTCGTTCTTACATCTAGCTTCATAAGCTGTTTTTGCCTAGCTTTGTACATGTTCATACTAGGGCCTCTTCTTGGTATCAAAGCCATTATGGAAAGAAAAGGTCCAGAGTAATTATGGTATATCCCCCCTCCAGTACGATATGATCAATGGGTTTATTCTTGATCATCTGACAACATATTGAATATTTATAAAGAAACACTCATCTCAAAATCATGACTATCAACTCAAAAAAAAATCCTCAAATATTCCTTCCACCTCCTCTGCCTCATCTATTATTTCAATCTCCTTATCTCTTACACCTACTCCTTCACTTCGTAGATCCTCTGCATCTAAATGAGATTATCTTAATGAAGTAAGTTTTTTAGATGATGAAAGCAAGGTCACCTTTGAAGATCTTCCACTTATCAACCCTTACCATGCCTTTGTAAAGTCAACCAACTTAGTCACTCGCTCCATTAAAACCTTGATCAAACGTTCTTCCCGGAACATCAAGGAATATGTTCAAACGACCAAGTTCGACCAGCACTGACTACCTGCCACGGAACAAGAGTAGTTTGTCACTCTTGAAATCCCAACTGATTTTCCACGATAGTGGATAGCCTAGGGATTTACTCATATTCATTTTGGTGCTATACACCTCGCTTTGACGTATCACGCTAGAAAAGGTCTTCTGGTCAGCACTAAAATCGCCTTGCTAGATACATGCATGAGAAAGTACCAACATGCTTATATTGGTACTATCCAGGTCACTCTCAATGTCGGAACAGTCTTGGTGACTCTCTACCCCAACCTCAACTAAATAGTTTTAGTTGGTGATTTTGGACAAATTTTCTAGTCGAGTATAATTAATTTCAATATTAACTGTCACACAATTTGTATTGCCTAATATTTATAATTGTATTTACATACTTTGTATGCTTAAACATTTTTTTTAATAATTATTTTATTTTATTTTATTTTTTTATGTTTTCGGCTAAAAAAAAAAAAAAAAAAAAGATCGTTCAGCTTCTCAAGTCCAAATAAAAGCCCAGCTCTAATATTAAAAGAGAAAGACGAAAGGTCACTAAATCTATTTTCTATATAAGCTTTTCCATTTCCTTCGTCTCTTCCCAGTTCCCTCCTATTTCAAAGTTATCATTTCGGAGAATCCCTAAGTAGCCGTCGCCGATGGCGTCTTCCTCTGGCGGAGATCCATCGGAGGAGAATCCTCCGAGTGTGGTTTCACCGGAAGAACTCCCGAACTGGCTGGAACTGCCGCGGGATGTGACGGCGTCGATACTTTCACGGTTGGGCGCGATCGATATCTTGATGAACGCTCAGAAGGTTTGCTCTTTCTGGTTCAAAATCTGCAAGGATCCACAAATGTGGTTCACAATCGACATGAGCAATGACGGCGATGGTGATTCGCAAGAGGTCTTCAAGGATTTGTGCCGTATCGCCGTTAATCGAAGCAGTGGCCAACTCGTCGACATCAACCTCGAGCACTTCGGCTCTGATGATCTGCTCGAGTATATCACTACTAGGTAACGATTCTCTCTCTCTTTCATATCTATTTGTTTGATGGTTGAGTTTAATTAATTGTTGTTTATTCTGATTTAAAACTGTTTTATATCTAATTTAATACTTTATGGAATTTTTTTAAAAAAGATTCAAATTTTTGTGTTATTTTGATCCCTTTTCTTGATGCAATACAGTATTTTCTACTGAAAATCACATATTAGTTGGGTTTAGAGTTTTCCACTTTTCTCAATGTACTGCATGTGTTGGATACATAATGAAGTCCAAACATTACAAATTTTAAAGCAAAATCCTTATCATAATATGCATACATAATCTCTTCATTGTCAGTCTTTACTTCAAATATCATACATGTTGAGGTTGATCATTCTGATTTGTTTGTTGGTATAGATTGTTTTCACTCGCTATTGCATTTTTCAATAGCTATTCCTTATTTCATTATTATTTTTGTGATAATGACATTCACGTTTATTAGAATTACTTAACAAATATACACATTCATGCACATGTTTCACTTGCTAATTTTATGTTTTTGTGTGTTATGATTAATATTAGGATAATTTATTCTAACTATACTCTAACTTTAACTTTTGTCACCATACTTCACTTTACTCAGAGTGGTCTCAAATGACGACCCATGTTAGTCCTTTTGGGACGTAAGTGTAACGTCCAATATGTTTAACTACACGTCATACTTAACGTCTCAAGTTGGACGGAATGACCGATTTGGTAACATGGGTTGCTATTTGAGACCGTTTTGAACAAAATTAGAAATTATAGAACCAAATTATTAAAGTGACAAAAGTTAAAGTACTGCTAAGATACATATGTGAGACTTCCATCTCTTTTTTTCAATTAGCAATGTGTTCATGCAAAAGTTTTCCTAGAATTTTTTTTTTTATTGGCTTACTTGCGTGGTAACCTTGTTCAAACAGATCAAGTCAGATCAAGCGCCTCCGACTTGCTTTTTGTGATTACATTTCAAATGAGGTATTTATTGAAACAATTGCAAAACTTCCATTGCTGGAAGAGCTTGATCTGACACAATGCGATTTCTCACCAAAAACCGTGGGAACTATCGGGCGCTCTTGTCCTCAATTAAAATCATTTAAATTGAACCATCAACCCTGTGGAGACAGATTCGAAGATTATGATACCTTCATGTGGCAAGCTGCATGGGCGAATTTAGATGCAGAGGCTATCGCAGAAAATATGCCAACGTTATGCCACCTGCAGTTGATAGGAAACCCCATGACTGACGTGGGCTTGAGAGCTATTCTCGAAGGTTGTCCTCACCTCGAGTCGCTTGATCTCCGACAATGTTTTTATGTCAAGATGAGAAAAGGTTTGGAAAAAAAATGTGCAGACCAAGTTAAATTTTTGCGGCTACCTTGGGATGACACTCAAGATTGTGGATTTTATATTGCCAGGTGTGATTTACCATATGATAAAATTGACAATCTTGGTTGGAATTTTCCCGATGATTATCGGGATGAGTATGGTAGTAGTGATTGCTATTTTGAAGATAGGTACGATGATTCTTCAGACTCTGATGATTGGTTTGGATTTGGGCTTTCTTAGACTGTTTTTGTGTTGTCACTAAATCTACACACTATTTATTTTCAAAATGTTGAGGATATTTTTAGTATAAAAGTTTTACTATTTGATTTTTATTTATATTTATGGTGAACCTCGAACTCTCAACCAATTAGCACTTTGCTTCTAAATTATTATTATTTTATCAAATCATTTTTTTTTTTTTGACCAGAGATATGAAACACAAAAATGAAATAAATAAATCTAGAAATCCCTCTAAAATGTATTCTTCTTCTTAAAAATTCAAGAACTACTTCACGATTGAATCTATTGAGATCCGCAAAATTTAGGTTTGTTGAAGGAAAATAAAAATATAATTAAAGTGACCTGAAGCAAAATATAATATTAAAAACAACCAAAATTTAGGGGCAAAGTATCAATTTTCTCCAAGTTTAGTGTGGTTAACAACGGAAAAATATATTAAGGAGCTAATTGCAAAATCACTAATATTTTGGTATGTGTATATACGACATATCGTACGGAATAAATGCGTGGGAAATACGACAATCATTCTAAAAAAAACGACACTCTGAATGGAAGTAATATGGTGGTCATAACCGCACTGGAACATTTCCCGAGTTCTCTTCAGTTTTACTAAACGTCTCTCTCAACCAACGACTGAAATTGAAATGACGCATTTCTCATAAAAATTTGTTCAATTCTGATTCTTCCCTTCCAAATCATTACATTTTCTCGAGAAAATCTATTCAGCTTGTGATAATTTCCGGGAAAATCTTACCAGAATTCCCTTTCGTTCTACTCTGAATTTCGACGCCTTGGTTCAGGTCTCATGGAAGCTCCGTTACATTGATCGGTGTCTAAGGCAAAGTTGTTCCAGATCCAAATTCGTTTGATTCAATGACTTCGTGGCTCAAAGCTGCTGAAGGTGTGAATCCCAGTTGTTCCTGTTTCTATTATTTATTTTAGCTTTGTTTCGATTTTTGCATCGGGTTTAATAATGTGTTCCAAATCTGATCCCGTTCTCCTTTAGTAGTTTCAAATTTTAAGATTTGCGTGTGACTAATAAGGCTTAGAGGTGAAATGGGAATCTTTATTTTGTGTATGTGGGAAGAGTAGGCTTAGAATGCTCAAGTGGATTTAGATTGGTTGCTTTGTTAGCATTGAAGTTTTTGGGTTTTGCAATTGATTTGCATGTTGTTATTAATTAGCAGAAGTTGTTGTGGCATCAGCTTTATTTGGTAATCATGATGTTGTTTCGTTCTTAACATGGAGTTTCATATCTCAGCGAGATTGAGCTCGATGTAAAGTCTGGTTAGCTGGGCCTGGTTCATTTGGAAGTTGGAATTTCAGGCTGATTTGTAGAGATCAATGGAACTGCCATGTTAGAGATCTAGTTGGTGTTCCCATTTGATGAGGAATTGGAAATGTTTAAAAGTTAAGGTCTTACTTTCCTTTTTGCGGTTAAAATGTGCCTGGGAAAGTGAGAAAGAGAGCATTGGCTAGTGCCCAGTTGTTTAGTTTTGACCTGTGGCATCTAAAAGGTCCAATGTGATA
This sequence comes from Ulmus americana, assembly GCA_010015005.3. Classification (NCBI taxonomy): domain Eukaryota; kingdom Viridiplantae; phylum Streptophyta; class Magnoliopsida; order Rosales; family Ulmaceae; genus Ulmus; species Ulmus americana. The sequence goes on from WUAT03479710.1 coordinate 6,909, forward strand.
ATTGAATATCTAGTTCAGTGTATAATTAGTGCAGTTGTTTTCTTCTTCTTGCCAAGACACATATTTTTTGCCAAAACTAGGATAAATACTTTCTTTTTGCTAATGACAATAGGATGCACACTTGTTTTTATGTTCTTGAATCTATGTGCTAACTGTGATACTGTTTGTACTCCGTTATGTTTAACTCTCTTACCTTTATCATGTAATGGTTTGGCACATATTAGCTCATCGTTCTTTTTTGCTTTGGTTAAGATTTGTTTGAAGTTGTTGATAGAAGGGCAAAGCTGGTTGTCAGCGAGTTAGGTGATGAGCCTGATTCCCAGCCTCCAGGTATCATTTTTTATTCTTGTGGCATCTCTACTTTATCTTTTCAGAAACATGCTTTATTGGGTTGAAGGAGATTCTGAAAGACTGATCCCGTTTGCCATGAGTTCATGAATTTTGCTGGTCTGGCACTACATTTTGATAAAAGCTGAAACTTCAAAAAAAAATTCATGAGAAGTAGGTTGCATACTTTCTTATTTCATTGTTGGGATGGGTAAATGTGGGGAGATCATAATTGAAAATGCGAATCAAATGTGTTGAATGAAATGCTAAAGTATTTTCTATGTGGTATTGCAATGTCAACGTTTAATTGTATATCAATTTTAGAAAATGGCTCTCTGTTTCTCACTTTTAATTCTCTTTTTTTGTTTTCTTTTCCTTTGTAATTGGTTTAGTTTCTAATGGGCAAGGATCTCAAGCCAAGAGAACAAGGTCAAAGAAAAAGGTACTTGCCCATTTAATTCTTGCCTTTCTAGTCCTCTCTGTACAAAAGTTTTTTTTTTCAAAGTATATTTTTTAAATTAGTATCTATCTTATTATCTCATGTATTGAATAATTCAGCCTCAAAAGTCTCCCCCCATAGATGGGACTCCTAAAACAACTGATTCTGTACATGAGCAGACTGGTAGTCCTACATCACAAGTAAATGCAACACCTGAAAAAGATAGGGATGTTGTTTTAAATAAAACTGATGGGACACCTCCTAGTAAGTCTATGGTCAAAACAACAATTGAGCAGCAAGACAATCCTAGCAATGATTTTACTAGCACATCTGTAACAGAGACCTTAGCAAATGACCTCAGTAAAAATGATGCTGACCATGTGGAAGTGCCAGCCACTGTCAGTGATGGAGAATCTGTCAAGAAAATTTCTAATGGGGAGCTTCTGGCTGAGAGCATTGCGGAAGTTCATGAAGAAAGTTCTTTGCCATTATTTGCTCAAGAAGTTGAAGTTGTCAGTGAACAACAGCCTGTTGTGGTTGGTCAAATTACGGATTCAGGGGGTGAAAATGTTCTTTCAAATATTAACCAAGAGAGATCTCAGTCTGAGAACATTGATGTGCTAAACAACAGCGAAACTCAACTTAAAGTTGCTGATGTCAAAACTGAACCTTGTAGCAGTCCAAAGAAGCAAGAGGAGCATAAAGCTGATCTGTCTCCTAGAAAAGTACAGGAACAACTTGATGAGGTAAAGTATATGACATTGAGGGGAAATTTCACTCACTCTCATCTGTCCTACTTTCCATCTTATTATTTTTCTTGCACTTTGCATTTTACTGATTAGATCCTTTAGTTGGTGTGCAGGCTCAAGGACTGCTTCAAACTGCAGTTTCTACTGGTCAGTCCAAAGAGGCAAGGATGGCCAGGGTAAGCCTTCATAATGTCTGTTCTCATTATTGCTAAAGTAGAATAAGTTAGATCTCTTTGACATACGAATTTGATTGTCTTTTAGATGTTGGAAATGTTGTCCATGTTTTCCCTTTTCAGATGATGTTCTTTCTTAAGTATATACGATGGTGGAAATCTCCTCTCTCTCTTTTTTTTTTTTGGGTTAAATATTAGTTCACAGCATTGTGTCAATCAATTTCTATTTGATATTATGTTGTTTCGTCTAAATACATGTCAAATGCTCAACCAAGTTCATGTTTGACGGGATAGGTTATTATACATATAGAATGATATTGTCTCCGTCAGATGAGCTTTTGAATGGTCAAACAATCACCTTTGGATATTTTGTTTATCTATTTCTAATTAATTTTAGGTTTGTGCCGGGCTTTCATCCCGTCTTCAAGAATACAAATCTGAAAATGAACAGCTGGAGGAACTTCTTGTTGCAGAGGTTAACACAATTCCTCCAACTTAAATCTCATATAGTTCTGTTGGTTTCACTGTGTAAAGTGTGCCTTCCTTTGTTTTTCCCCCTTTTTTTTTTTGATAGAGAGAGCTTAGTAAATCATACGAGTCACGCATAAAGCAGCTACAGCAAGATTTATCAGAATCCAAAAGTGAATTAACAAGAGTAGAGTCAAATTTTACTGAGGCACTGGCAGCAAAGAATTCCGAAATTGAGGCACTTGTCAGTTCCATGGATGCACTTAAGAAACAGACTGCTTTGTCAGAAGGAAATCTGGCTTCCTTGCAGGTTCTTGACACTTAATTCTCTCTCATTCTCATGTAAATTTTCTTTCACAGTACATTGGTCATATTGCTCAGAAAGCGGGCAACAAGTTTCATATATCATGCATTATGCGCAAAACACATGATACCCTGGCTGGTGACTTTTCTGTATTATCTAGTTATAAACTCAGTAAGGAAATAAGTTTTAGCTTACTAATCTTCAGAGAGCTTCCTATTATCTTTCCCCTCCGGTGGTTCTTCCCATTAGAGTTATTACATAGGCAAGTCATTAGTTTAGTTTACTTGTTCAGTTTCTTCCAGTTTAATATTTCCCTTATCACCAGTACTCAATCTTCCTTTTCCTCCAGCAATTTGACCAAGGACGCTCGTGACTTTGGATTTTTGACAAGTTGAGGTTCTGATAGCAGTATACTTGTGTTTTTCCAGGCAAACATGGAGGCTATGATGAGAAATAGGGAGCTCACAGAGACAAGAATGATGCAGGTCAGAGTGATTCTACTTGCGTGCTATCATTTGTTATTCTCTTGATCATTCTTTTTTTTCAATGACATTCTGAAATGAGCAAAAATATACTCTTCAGGCTCTGAGGGAGGAGCTGTCTTCGGCAGAACGAAGAGCAGAAGAAGAGCGAGCTGCGCACAATGCTACCAAAATGGTTTATACCGAGAATTTACTATTATTATTATATATTTTTTGTAAAATAGTAATAATTTTTTTATTGGTTACATTCTTTCATTTGAGTTGTTTTCTTGCATTTTGATCATCTTTATGTGCTAAAAAAACAGGCATCTATGGAAAGGGAAGTGGAATTGGAACATAGAGCTTTAGATGCATCCACTGCCCTTGCACGGATCCAGGTAATGTAAGGACTAAGGACTCCTAATTTTACCTAGTCTTGAGGTGTACATTGCATTTCTTTTTAGACTGTATTTCTTTCTGGTCCTCTGTTCTCTACTGCCAAGTGTTTTCCCATTTTTTAAGATTACATAGTAAACAAATATCATTTTGTTTACTAATGAGATCTTTTATATTAGTCATATGTATTCAAGGTTTATGAACTCTACTTCATACCTTGACCTCTGATCCTGTTTGTTTTTTTTTAATTATTATTATTATTATTTTATTTTTTGTGCTAAAATTTTTGTTGGATAAATATTTGCCCATCTGTAAGTAGCAACTCCTGACTTGACCATAACTTACTGAATTAGAAATTGTTCTGTTATGCAGAGAATAGCAGATGAGAGGACAACAAAGGCAGCAGATCTTGAGCAGAAGGTGGCACTGCTTGAGGTAGTGGGAAATACTCTTTTTCTGCTCTCTTATGATTTTTCTTCCACTTTCTAGGTATAGCTAGTGTTCTAGACTTCTTTGATAATAGCACCATATGCCCTCAGGTTGAATGTGCAAATTTGAATCAAGAGCTCCAAGATATGGAAGTTCGTGTTCGGCTTGGACAAAAGAAGGCACCAGAAGATGCAAATCAAGTAATTCAGGTATACTTATATAATTGTACTGCTGATTTCTTTAACTAAAACATATTAAGGAATATATTAGGACTCTGTGGTAGGCCACAAATTAATTTGGCACCGAGGTCTTAGTTTTTGGCCATAAATTTTTTCAATAAACTTAGTTCTTCTGTTTATGATTAGTATCACTTACCTTCTGTAATACTGCGATATTGGGATAGTTTACACCCTTAAATATGAATGACCTCCAGGCTCCATTAGATACCAATAGTTGTTTCATATGGTATGCATATTGATCCTCTTTTAGTCCTCTAGCAGCAGTAGTAAATATTTATTAGCATGGATCTCTAACTTTATCAAATTATTTAGATGCAGGCCTGGCAAGAAGAAGTTGAACGTGCACGCCAAGGTCAGAGGGATGCTGAGAGCAAGCTTTCATCTATGGAGGCAAGCCTCTCCTCCTTCACCCATCTCCAACCACACTACAACTGCCAATGGAAAAAATAAATTAAAATAAATTAAAAAAAATGAAAAATATATAAAAAAGTGTCACATCAAATGACGTTCTTATAATTTCTGTTTATCTTACCTGTAGTTGTGAATTTTTCTTAATTTATTCTTTATTAACAAATATAGCTAGCTTAGAATAAACTGCCCTGTTATTGATTTTTTGGTCAAGACTGCTTGATATATAAACGTAATTAATCAGGCTGAAGTGCAAAAAATGAGAGTAGAAATTGCTGCCATGAAGAGGGATGCTGAGCATTACTCACGTCAGGTATTTTTGGATTATTCAGCTTTTTCAATTTTATTTATTTTTCAATATTGTTCTTTGTTCATGCTATACCAGCTATCTTGAATTAAGAATATGCCCTAAAAACTGGGGTATGCATGCATGAGTGTTCATACCTTGCTTTTTAACTGTTTAGTTCATTGCACACATCATAAAACTTAAGATTTATGAACTTAAAATTAATTGGTTCGATTTGATCTTGCCATCCTTCCTTTGCTGCGCCTTTAAGCCTGAATCATCTCTGTTTTTGTAAGTGTACATCTCCAAGCTGTAATGAATTCTGTGTAGAGTTTCACAAAACATTTTAAAGAAAGAATAAAATAATAAACTAAAGAATGATTAAAAATTATTACTACATGAGAGTTCACAGAAGGCATTGACTTATTGGTTGGGGTTGCCATTTTGCAGGAGCATATCGAACTTGAGAAACGCTACCGCGAATTGACTGATTTATTGGTAGATTTACTAAAAGAATTTTTGCATTACACTCTCTTTTGTTGTATAGCATCCAAAAAATGGTAATGACTCATTGTCTAATTGATATCTATTCAGTACTACAAGCAAACACAGTTAGAAACCATGGCAAGTGAAAAGGCTGCAGCAGAATTCCAATTGGAGAAGGAACTGAAGCGCCATCAAGAAGCACAGGTCTGCTATTTGATTTTGTTAACTGCAAGGATATAATTTATCTACATTATGGGTTTATCTTTTGTCGTATTATAATCTAAACTGACTTTGTTGTGGATTTGATTTATGGTGATTGATATATAACAGGTAGAGGCAGAAAGAAGTCGAGTTTCTCGGCGGCCATCATCCTCCTGGGAAGAAGATGCAGAAATAAAGACACTAGAGTATGCGTCTTTTAAGCTTATACAAAATACCAGTATACTTTTTCAGAGTATTTTATTCAGTTCTATAAGATTTGAACTGTCTCAGTCATAAAAGGTTCACTTATTTTTCAAACTAGACTGGATATTATCTTGTACTGGTTTGTTAGATTGGGTCTGATCTAGCATATTTATATCTGAATGTCCTTTTTTCCTGGATATTTCATAGCTCTCAACAATTCAAATATTTGCTTATTATGATGTATTATTGTTGTAGGACACTGCCTTTGCATCACCGACATATGGCTGGGGCAAGTATGCAGGTACCACTATTCTCATTTCTTATAGAACTATCTTGACCTCGTCTCTTTTCATTCAAAAATAAATAAATAAAAGAGAAAAAAATGAGGAAGACTGTCTTGACCTCTCTTATCATTAAAATAGAAAAAAGAATAGATTATCTCGAGGCTCTTGTCCTCTCATTCTTCAATTATGTTTATGCTTCGTCTTGCCTCTCGCAGTTGCAGAAGGCAGCAAAATTACTAGACACGGGGGCTGTCAGGGCCACAAGGTTTCTCTGGCGGTATCCTACAGCTCGGGTTATCCTACTTTTCTATTTGGTAAGAAATGGTTTGATTTTGATTACAAAATAACCATAACCGTTTGATTTAGATCGCTACAAATACTTGCCATGCGGAATGATTTTGATTACAAGATAACCATGAGAAATCTTTTGCAGGTATTTGTACATCTCTTTTTGATGTATCTATTGCATCGACTTCAGGTACTTTTTTCCTCAACCTCCTCGTTATTATTATCATTATTGTGATTATTTCTAATAATAATTAGTTTATATATAGACCAAACTTAGCTCCGATGTGACCCCTACATGAATAGAAACTTTTACAATTCTAAACTGGAAAATGGGAAAGTTCTCCGTTGGCTCTAGCCTTTTGGCGATATTCTGTTGTGTTGAAGGAAAAATGTAACTAGAAAACTTTCAACCCCATGTTCCCAACCTGACCAAATAACTCGATAGGGGATAAAAATTCTATTTTGAACATGATTGTAGTAACTCCATTCTAATATCAGTTCTAAAGCCGTGAAATTACATTCATGATATGCAGGAACAAGCAGACGATCTTTCTGCCAGAGACGTTGCAAGGTCTATGGGACTTTCCAACCCTACCTTACCCTGATTAGCTTCTGATGCTTTCACTCAAAAGCTACTATTCTAATGTCTACATAAGGTGCATTTCCCAGTAATTTTACAAGCTCAGACTACTTTTGGTTTGGTGAATATTTTCAAGCAGAAAAAGGAAGGGAAGAAAAAAAAATTGTTTAATTATGCAAATAGGAGAAAAATAGATAAGAAAGGTGGAACTTGATCATACTTCACCATTTCTTGGAGAAAATGTTGCAACCTCTTTTTTGACCTGGAAGGCACTGTTGAAGATTCGAGTTGGTACCCACTGCAGATATGGAATTTAATTGGTTTAATTGCACAAGACTGATTCTTACACTATTATTAATTTCTATTTGTTTATTAGTTGCTAAATTACTTAAACCTTATTTGCAATGAAAGTGGTATAGGTGTGTAAATTCGTCATGATCATCATCAGAGTTCTTATTTCTTACACTAGTCGAATCCTGTGAGTTTTTTGAGACCAAAGTAAGCAAGATTGCGGTGATATTTATTGCTCTATTGTGTCTCAGAGTCAATTGGGCCTGTTTGGAAGAGTGTTGGAATATTTTGTTTGGATACTCAATATTGGAGGGGTTCGTTTTGCGATTTGAATAGCATATTGGTAATTTGAATACAATTAGAATTTTGGTGATTTAAATACTATAATTGTAGTAGTATTCTGATTTTGTTATTTGATACATGAAAATGTGAAGAAAAAAAATATATGATATTATAGCAGTTGGATTATCGTAACTACTACGGAAAAAAAATAGTATGTAAATAATAATAGTATTCAAATTATTAAATAAAATTTTTGTAACAAGTACGAAAAATAAAAAGAATATAGCCCTGTACTCTACACATTTTTTTTGGGGTTGGGAAACAAACAAAGGTTAACTAAATTCATAATCATTATGTTAGATCTTGAACTCTCTTTATTTACATATAGTTACTTAACCACCTTTTCTTAACCATGGTACGTTTAACCACATTTACTTGTCTTAGGGCTAGTTTGGGATTGTTGTGCTTTTAAAAAAAAAAAAAAAGTGATGTAGAGCGTTGAGTCTTTGGTAAATTATGCTTTAAAAATGCTGTTAGTTTTAAAAGTTATATTTGAGTGTTTAGTAAATTAAGAATATGTGTATACATATAATTATAATTAAAAATAATTATTATGTCAATACTATTTACAAAATAAAATAAGAAGGGTTTACTTAACCACTCATTCTATTGTCTACATCTTTTTTTTTATTTATTTATTATTATTATTAGCTTTAGCACGTGCTACACGTGTTTGTACATATAATTGAAGATTTAATAATATATTAATACTACAACTATAAAGTAATTAATCTTAAGTATTACTTAAAATTTTGTTTAATTGTATGAAACAAATTTGTTGTATTTTAAAAGACTAAAAAATGTAAATACTTAACATGTATTAAATGGGATAAAGTATATGTGAATAGTTTTTAGGGACATTTACAATTTGGTACCTATTGTTTGCATTAATTATAAAAAGTACATTCGTTTTCTAATAATCTTATGAAAATACTTTTTGGTTTATGTTTACAATAATTTGATACCCAATGGCAATAAAAGTTACAACATAATAAATAGATTCATAATATTAGTTTAAAAAGAGTTTTTAATGTAATGTTTTACTAGAAGAAAATATTAGTACCTAAAAAATAACAATCAAATGTAAGTACATACGAAATTGTATAAAACAAATTCATTGTATTTAAAAAGACTAAAAAATGTTAATACTTAACATGTATTAAATGGGATAAAGTATACTCAAAAAGACTAAAAAATGTTAATACTTAACGTGAATTAAATGGGATAAAGTATACGTGAATAGTTTTTAGGGACATTTATAATTGGGTAATTTGACCAGAAATACTTTTGGAAGTTTTAATTTTTAAGTCTATACCCTCACATTTTTAAAATTGAAAAATCACATTTTTTGATCTTTTTTGACCTTTGACCAAAATTTAAAAAAAAAAATTAAATCAAA
>WUAT03479929.1:0-15661 GCA_010015005.3 Ulmus americana
CTTGAGTAATCCTCTTTCGAAAAGAGGGTGGATACGACACTCTTAAGTCTTAAGTCCTAAGTCTTATTTTTAATTCTAACATACTTGATTAGCATACTTAATCATCGTTACCATTTCTTAAACATACTTGAGCATATAACATCACTTAACATGCTTAAACATACTTAAGCACATAACACATACCTACACATATTTGTAGCAAAATACCATATTTCTATACCACTTAACAGCTTGAGCACATGAACATTACATTTCACATAATCATGTAAACTTAATCACTTAAATCATCTTAGCACTTAACACATACAACTTAGCATACAATATGCATGCTGCACATTTTACAAAAACCTTTTCGTTCCATGTTATAGGTTAGGTTCGTACTTACCGTTTTGCCGTGCTCCAATCCTTCTCTTTGACTTCCTTAGCTTGCACGAAAATCTTAAATCTAAGCATACACCATAACTATTAGTCTCCGGTGTCTGGAATGACTATCATACCATAAAATCAACGACTACTATGTCTTTATACTTTTAACATAAAGTTTTACCTAAGAACTTCGTTCAAAACATAAGAATTCACATTTGTTTCAAATTCTGATACATTTCAGAATTTTGGTCAATAAGACCAAAATTTAATTCAACACATTTAAAACATTTAAAATCTGGTTTGAACACTCTAAAACAGTGTTTTTACCAAAAACCCCAATTTCCACAGAAATTACAAAACTGCCCCTTTTAAAGCCCATTTTGGACAGTTTGCAGGGCGTTTTTGTAAACTTTTTCATAAATTCATTTTAAACCTTTTTGGGTCCAAACCAATGGGATTAAAACCCTAAAACATTGAATTAGATCCTATAAACATTTTAGGAACAAAACCGTTTTCTAACTTAGTGAACCAAACCAAAACAGTGGGACTAAAACAGAGTCCCTTGTTTCACTCCCAGTTTCAAACCCTTGAAATATTCGGGTTTCAAACCCTCAAAATCATCATCTAAAAATCTATATAAAAATTCTAGAACAAACTTCAACATGTTAGGATCGTTAGGAAAAATAATCACCTCGTTTTATTGCAGGAAGCCCTCAAAAAAAATTCCTCAAGTTCATTGCTCAAATTCGAACTCCATTGAACAGCCTCTACTTCGGGACCTATAAATCCAAAACCACAGATCAAAAAGAGCTGCAATTTTAGGAAAAGAAACTAGACATTTAGGGCTTTTCCAACAAGATATCATACATCCCATTTGGAACTCTACAACTCCCAAATTTGTTTAAAACATTTCGGTGTAAAAATTGTGTTCCAAAACTGGGATGAACACCAAACTTATACCCTCAAAAACCCCATCATTTTTCATGTATAAAATTAGGAAATCACCATAGATGATACCCTAACATATGGGAAAAAGATTTAAAGACATAAAACCTCAAGGGTTTACTTTGAAAAATGGAAGAAAACCCTTGGTTTCTTGGGGTGAACTCTCGGCAGGCAGCAAGGGAGGCAAGCAAATCCCCTTAGTTTCCTCTTCCTTCTCTCCTCTTTCTCTCTCCTTTTCTTTTTCTTTTGGCTTCCAACCGACCCCTTGGGGTCTTGATAACTATGGCCTTTTGTTTGGCTATTAAAATCATGACAAATGGCATTGAAAAAGCCATTTGACCAAGTTTTGGTCCTCCCCACTTTTCCCACCGACTTGAATTTTTTTGCCTTGCTGCCAATATTTGGTCGACCGTTTGTTACACATCTAGTCGACCGAATTCCCCTTTTTTCCAATTTTTCAGTTTTTGGCAACTTCAAGCCAATTTTCCCTTGACTCAAATTTTACAATTTCCAATAGTTAATGGCAATTTATATGACATTAATACATTAAAATACATTCGTAATTATATTACGAATTCAAAACTGTAACATTTATACGGTATTTATCGTATACTTAATGTCTTTAATTTTGATAATTAAGGACGTACGTTTTTCTCGGGTATTACAAGATGTACGCAAGAGAAGCTAATATAACCTCAGTAGGCTAGGTTGTAAACTTTGTTGAGAGGGTGATTCCGCCAAAGCAATCGTGACATCCACCTATCATGTTTACAAACGAGTAAACTAGCATTTGATCCACTTGCATATTGACGTGGTGGTAATAAAACTGGATATTGCAAATCATCGGGTCGTGAGGAACCTCATCGATACAGGAAGTTTAGCAAGCGTCCTCTTTGTCAACACATTGAGCAAGATGACTTTGATCGACAAAACTTTATGGAAAGTAGAAACACCACTTTGTGGTTTCACTGGAAATGTAGTGAAACCAGTAGGAACCATAGCACTTGATGTTACTTTTGGGACTTAGCCGAACACTGTGATGGTGAAGGTCAACTTCTTGGTAGTAGAGTGTCCATATGTTTACCATACCATCATTGGGTGCCCTACCTTGCACCAGATTCGAACCATAACTTCTACCTATCACCTCATGATTAAATTCCCCACTCCTAATGGGATTGGCAAATTGAGGGGGGTGCAAGTGTTATCCAGCAAATGTTATAAACTTACCACTAACTTTAGGACAAAGCAAAAGGTTTTTGGGTCGGTCGAGGCATGGGCAGAACCGCTTAAAAGACCTACCATTCAAGAACTAGAAGAAAGTGGTCAAGAAGGAAGTGGTATGCTAGTAGGAATGTTGGAGCCAGATTATGGATTTTTAATAGGAGCTATTACCTTGGGAGGTTTGAACCCGAGGGGTGAACCCTTTAAATTGAGGAATTCTCTAGTTGAGCAGCTAGAGGAAGTTCCAGTTGACCTAGAGGATCCAACAAAGAAAGTTAAAATATGGAAGTTGCGGATTGTTGAGCACAGAGATCAATTAGTTATGTTCTTAAAAGCACACAAAGAGGATTTTGTGTGGACTCATTGGGATATGCCTGGTATTGACACTTAAGTTATTGTGAATAAATTAAATATGGATCCTAAAGTTCATCTAGACAAATAAAATATGCATGCTTTCAATCCTAAAAGATATATAGCCATCAATACATAGGTAGAGAAGATGAAGGCATCTGGCGCTATTTGGGAAGTGTACTATCCGAAATGGATTGCGAATGTGGTAAGGGTGAAAAAGGTGAATGGGAAGTGGTGAGTGTGTACTGACTTTACTGATTTGAACAAAGCATGTCCCAAGGACAACTTCCCACTTCCCAGGATTGACCAGCTCGTGGATACCACTACCGACCAATAACTTTTGACCTTCATGGACAGCTATTCCGGATATAATCAGATTCGAATGTAGGAGCCGGACCAAGAGAAGATCACTTTTATTACTAATCAAAGCCTCTACTGTTATAATGTCATGCCTTTTGGGTTGAAGAATGGTGGAGCCAATTACCAGAGGTTGTTAAATAAGATGTTCACCTACTAGCTTGGGAAGACTACGGAAGTCTATGTGGACAATATGTTGGTGAAAATTTTGTACGTAGATTAGCATGTCAAACACTTGGAGGAAAATTTTAAAATCTTAAGGAAGTGCCACATAAAGCTAAATCCAAATAAGTGCGCGTTTGGAGTTTCTTTTGGGAAATTCCTAGGATTGAAGTGTGATGACCCAAAATATACCAGAACTTTTGTTACCAAAACACAGTGAAAAATCAGTGTAAATTCCTTTTTATTTTATTTAAAACATTGTGCGTATCAAAATATACTTGTAAAATTGTATGTTAAATACTCTTGGTCTAAAAATGTTTCGATCAAGAAAACTATTTATTGTTTCCTTGTATCCTGGTAAAGTTTGTTCATCATTTAACCTTTTTTCTTAAAACTTGCAGAATATGGGATTACTAAAGCATATAGTTTCTGGCTATATGCCAGACTTATAGATTACATACCAGTATTAAAGTACATAAATTAATACAAATAAGCTTTCTTATCACTTTGAGGAAATCACGTTAGCAAAGAGGGTTTTTTCCCACATCGACCTTCTAAACATTTCTTGCCCAGCAAGTCTGATAATCCATCATTGATCATGTTGGGTGATTCACCTTTTATGCCTACAGCACGAACATAAGTCACGAGCCAAGGCTTAGCAAGTACAAATGTTCTATCTCACAAATTGTGCATTCTACTTTTCATGTTATCAACACGGTTTATTGTAGGGGATGATTTCTACAATTGAATATCTTGTGATATGTTGGAGCCACTAACAACCTGTTTGACCGGCAAGACAAAGAAATCAGACGATGATCGTGAAATCCTTGACACCAGAGGGGTGCCGGCCAAATGAACTCTAACGGTCAAGTCAGTACATAGAACATGAGGAAGGATCCCTGAGGATGCAAAGTGATATCAAGGATATTAAGAAACAAAAGAAGATGTTATTGTGACCGGAAGTCTATGGCGTGGAGGCGGCTACAGGCAAAGTAGACTTGGCACTACGACGGTGTAAGTGGAACACAAGCGTCAGGTGAGAGCTCTTGGTCAAAAAGAGGAGACGTAGAGTCTCAAGTAGGAAATAGGAGGGCTGGGAGAGGAAATAAATAGGACCAGAAGGAGAGAAGATCCTAAGATAATCCAAGAATCCCCCAAAGGTTGTGCCACTTTGTGTACTTATAGGAAGGAAGAGACCAAGGGTCTCATAATGGAGATTCAATAGGGCTATTAGGCTATCAGGAGTTTCAAAGTTGATGGCCATAATGAAGCATTGAAAGCCATAATGTGCTTCTAATGTAATGTAACTCCCATGGGAAGTCACATGGTTAGATCTGAGAAGTCGAGAGACTAATAGGAATTGACCGTACTCATGGAACGACCCACTCAATAGGATGCCCCAGCTCATAAGCTGATTCGACCCGTAGAGTATGACTCATAGCGTAAGGTTTGACTAGACTCACATGATGAGTTGGGCCCATGGGCTTGAGTGTATTGTAGAATGGGATGACCCATGGATTGGGCTGACTCATAGAGTGAGTAGCTCATAAGTGGCTCATCTTAGAGATTGGGCCTTCCATGAGATGGGCCATAGATAATATTAGATCTAAGCTGTATGGGTTTTTGATGTAGGACTTGAGGTGGGCCTTTGGAATGGGTCTTCACATTGAACCCACGTGATGGGCCGTGACGGTGAACCCTCATCGTAAAATGACGTGGCAAGTTGCCAGTGTCTTGCTAGAGGGGTAAAAGAGGAAATATAAAATTTGGACCAAACAATTTGTCCCCCACTCTCTAAGTTTAGGGGTTCTAATATTAGAGAGTGGTTCGAGTCGATCATTGAGATCATAGAAATTGAAAAAATGAATAAATAGCAAGAATACTAAAATTACCCGTTTTGAATGCCACATAAAATTGCTCTTGTTAAGACCAGACTCGACCTAAGGTCGGGCATGACGTATTAGAAAGGGAGGCTCGAGGTGCTGTCTTCTATGCCCTTAAGTTGGATTGTGGCATCCGAAAGTAATAGACATGCAAAACAATAGGTCGTATGACTGGGTATGTCACATGCGAAATTGGGTAGAGTGTCGGGCTCGGCATGTGACAAATGACTTCCAAACGACATTGTTTGCATTGGAATTTTGAGTACGAAATGAGACGAGGTCAGAATCGACTTGGAATGGAAACATTTAAAATGATGCATCGTTGTCGTATATGGAATGGGAATGAAGTCAGACTAGTCATGGCAAAGGAAATTTACGTGCTAGTTAAAGCTAGGTCAGACTCAACCTGGAAGAGAGACGTAGTATGTGGTCTGAGCTCAACATGTGACAAGTTCACATAGAATGACGACGTGTGCATGTAACTTTTGAGCACATAACAAACTTGAGGCCGGGCTCGACATGGAAAGGTCGTATGCGAAACTAGATTAAGGTCGGGCTCAACCTGGGATGCTACATCCAAAATGACACGTCGTTTGTGCCGTTGCGTCGAGTGTAACATGAATTCAAAAAGGGACTCAACCAAATAATTTTTTCGTATTCAAGTTAGCGGTAAGGTCGAACTCGACCTAACCAAGTATGTCGTCTGCATGAAACAACATGTCGTTTAAGTGGCCTGTCATTTGTCAAAGTATAGATGAAGGTGGGTTCAACCATATGTTGATGACTTTGCCTTTGTACACGGACTTCGTCGTTCGATCAAGACGACGAGTCATTTCAAGTAGTGTCATTTTGTTGGTCGTCATAAGAGCGAGCTCGACCTTGTTGTATGTGAAGATTCACAATACAAGGTTGAGTGTGGAAAGTTCTTTGCAAGCTAATTCTGAACCATAGGTTGCACTCGACATTGAAGATACGAAATGTCGTGTGCGACATGATGTCGAGTGCGACGTTGTCACGTATATGGAGATTGAATTGCATGAAGACTATTGATGCGAAGGCTGCACTCGACATCAAGATGGGTGATGTCATGTGTGACTCTATGTCGTGTGCGCGATTTTTTCTAGTACTAGCATTTGCAAGATGGGAAAGTTATCAAGGCAGTGGGTGCTTATAGTTGGCACTCAACTTCACATATAGCATGAGCTTATGTGCTACCAAATGAACTTGGAGTCATGTGCGACCTAGATGGACAAGGTCATGTGTGGCCAAGATGAACCAAGCATGAAACTAATTCCCGTCTTGTGAGGATACCTGGCTCGACATGATGTCAAGTGGGAGTAGGAAATTAATATGTAATCTTCATAAAAGGGGTTGGACTCATCATGATGTCGAGCATGATGCTGGCCACTTGGGGATTTTTTAACCATTTGAACTTAGTTGATATTTGCATCACACATGCCAAACGAGCGGGCTCGCACGTGTGTTGGCGGGAATTCAACGTCACGTCATTTTTGCTAGCCAATGCTTGCGAGACTCATGCAAAGATTTGAGGATTAAGAAGCACTTCTCTAACATGGCACACCCACAATCTAATGGCCTGGTAGAAGCGGTAAATAAGACTATCAAGATGAACTTGGAAAAGAATTTGTTTGGGTGCAAATAGTACTAGGTAGATGAGTTACCTAGAGTGATATGGGTTTACTAGATGATTGGAGCTGAAATGCATATAAATTAGTGTATATTTGTTAGTACTTAGGATTGATATCGGGTTTGGATTATATATTTTTACTTTAATATTTCTTAAGTGTTATATTTGGTGTCACATTCAATTTTCATGCATTTTCAAGTATTTTGAGCCTAAAAGGAGATTAATAATAGAGATTGAAGATTACGAGATGAAGTTGAAGCAAGCCGAACATGAAGAGCACATTTGGAAGCCATAGAAGTTCAATAGAACTTAAAATTGAAGTGTTGAAAATTCAGGCAACTTTGACTCTGCACATACTTTAGTATTTTGGTCATAACATCTTCATCTGAAGTCCAAATGAGGTGCTCTTAGTTGTATAAAAAGCTAAGAGAAAGGGCTACAACTTTTATGAAGACATCCAAGCCCAATTCGTCCGTGATTCAGTGCCACGGCGTGGTCACGAGTTTTCAATTTTTAAAATTAGATTATCTCTATCTTTTAGGCTTTCTGATTTAGATCTTCTTCTCAAAATACCCCAGACCTCTTGTATTATAAATAGGCCACTAGGAGACCTTCTCTAGGATCTTAGGATTTTAGAGAGCGAATTATTATTCAAAGAGAAGATGCTCTCTGGCTGAAGTTTCCAGCAAAGTTAGAATGGATTTCATAGGTGTAATCTTTCTCTTTCTTTATTTTTGATTTGTATTATCTGACAGATAATAGCTGTTTTATTTCAATTCCTCTCAATAAAATAAATATTTTATTCATGTGAAAGATGATTACTTGATTTATTGAGTTCAAGTCAATGTGAGAGATAGAATAGATAATTTATGTGAGAAATAGATTATTAGGTTGTTTCTATTCATAAACAACATAAGTCCAGTCAAGCTTCTCTTATTTCGGCCTCTGTGAGTAGTAATTAATCGAATTAAGATCAATTTTAAAAGATTGTCATTTAGAAACATCTTATAATTAAGACGGATCACTTTAGGGCTTAATTAAGGAATTTAAATAAATCATCAAACAAATCAAAACTAGGAATTGGTAGATGAACCTCGGGTGAAGTTTGATGCTTTGTGTTTAATAAATATTGTTTTTAATCATTATCAAATCATACATTCTTATTACTTTTTATTTAGATTTTACTTTACTTTTGTTTCTAAGTTTTTATACTATTTTGCAAGCCTTCTTTATGAGATCGACACCTCAACTATATTCAATTACTGCGAGTCTAGTTTGAGAATTACAGCATCAAAAGCATGACATAATTTCAAAAAAGGCTACCAAAAGGAAGCAATAAGCATGCAGTTGACCAAAATTTGTACTACCTAGGTACCAAGATAAGTACTTAGCAAATTTAGCAGTTCAAAAGTGTTTTGCAGAGGAAGGGAAGATGGATAGTCCAAATTATACATACCATAAGTTCTAATCAAAAGTTAGAAAATAAATTAGAAGATCAGTCAAGCATGGAAGTTTCTAAAACTCAGGATCTGGAAAAGGAGAAGTAGGAAGGTTGAGGTCATGGGTTACCTCAACACCTTAGGCTTCTAGACATGGCTCTTCATTGGTATGATCAGGGCTAGCAACACCAACTTCACTGAGTTCTGAAGGGCCCGCAATAGAGTTGACTTGTTTGTCATCATGTTGACCTCCTGGCGGGGGGGGGGGGGGGGGGAAAAACTTTTGAAGATGTGGAAAGGTCCCAGGAAAAAGGTTTGGGTGGTTGACATTGGCTCTTTAAGTTCTTTGATGTCCGACCAATCGCCAACTGTGTCAAAGTGAGCCTCAGCATAAGACCTAGATGCCAATGGACCATCCAAGTAAAGGGATTTCTTCTCCTTCTCATTATTAACACAAGCCTCAGAAAGAAGCACATTCTCGGCATACAGCTCAGCCTCGAGTGTGCTTATTTCCTTTTGGCCGCTAAGCCACTTGGCGGTCCAAGCCTCTATTTCCTTATCAAAGCCACGGAGTTGAGAATGGATTGGTTAGTTCAGTCTATTTGGCTTGAACTTGGGAGCGAGCTTCACGCAGGTCAGCAACAGTGTTCGTAGTAGTTTGGTTGGCAACTTCTAGGTTATGGGTAACTTTGGCAAGGTCGTCACGGACATACTCTCATTCTTTGTGGAGACGAGCAACATATGACTTGCACTGTTTCAAGTGGATTATATATCAGTCTTTGGTGGCACACTGCTTGCGAGCATTCGTCAGGAATTGGAAATAGGATTCAAGGTTGGGGAAGAAACTATTGAAAGTATGTAGGACTTCACGAAGGCGTAAAACAACCTATAAGTACATAAAATGCAAGTAAAAATGATTGACATGTTTAAATTGTGGGAAAATAGGTAAGAAAAGAAGGAAACTTACATCAATAGAACTTCCCATACATCTTTAACCTAGTGGTCCAAAGAACTCTTATGGGTAGACTCAGCACGACCTGAGGATAGTGAAGGCTCAACTCCTCGAAGAGGGGAAAGAGGTGCCAAGACTTCAGAACAGTAGTAGGAACTAGGTTGGGCCATGTAAATCTAGAAGCAGAGTCATTAACGCTAGAAGAGTGGTAAGGACCTAATGGGTAAGGAGTACGGTCTTTAGTGGGTCATTTCAGTGATTGGTAGGGAAGTTTGATAATCAATAGACTTGGACTTGTGGAAATAAGGACATGCAGTAGGAGGGGTAAAGTGTTTCTCACTAACAGGTAAGGGGTAGAACTTCTTACAACTCTTGTTTGGTTAGAACTGGTCTGACAGGTTAGTGTGGAGTCATCATGCTTCGGGGAAGAGAGGATTACAGTCAGAATAGCAAAAGAATCAGTCAGGATGTAGGTTGGGGGAAATTTGCTTATATCATGGTGTTTGGGAAAAGAAACAGTACGGTCAGCTTGAGCAGAGTGAGAGGGACCTGTACATGGGATTCCATGGTGCTTGCTAGTAGTCTTAGGGTTAGCAGTAGTTTTTTTAGCAAGGCCTTCAACTTTGACCTTTTTGAAGGGTTAGATCCCCTTCTGGTGGAGAAGTTTGTCTAAGGAAAGCTTTAGACTGGCTCTTGAAGCAAGAGAGGCTGACTAAGTAGAATTTTGGCCAATGGGACTGGATTGATTGGCCATCTTCTGACCTGGGGGGGAGCACCTTTCGAATCTTTAGAGGAAGAAACTTAGCGGTGGTGACTTGAAAAGAAAAACAATAAAGGTAAATCTATTCCTCAAAAGTAATACACAGTATACATAGCAGAAATGAGAACGCATGAAGTAGCAATAAGTCATGTTTGTGCTTTCCTCACTGAGAGGAATTGGTTTTAGCAGTAGAGTTTGAAGCGACATGAGATAGAGTGCCATGTTTAGGAGAGCGAGGTACTCTACTAGGTCTTTCTATAGTAGAACCAGGAAGTAGGTTTAATGCACAAAGTTTCTCAATGGTGACAACATTTTTGTTTTTACGAATCTTCTCGTCATACTCTTGAAAAAGGGAAACATAATGAGCTAGATCTAGGTCCATTTGTTTGGAAAAAGACAACCTTCGGGGCACTTGAAAGCTGGCTGGGGGCCATTGAGAGCATGGCACATCTCATTGACATTGCCACTTCCTAGTCAATAGAACTAGAAATTTTTTCCAGCTATCATTATCTTTAAAGCCAAGAGCAACTCGGCACCCACTCTAGGACTGTAAGATAGAAAGCCTATTTTGGCCACTTAGAGCTACCTTGAGCTGGAATAACTACTGAATGTGTTCTATGGTCAAGTCAACTTTAGCTTCCTTAAAAAGAACATGAACAACTAGGAGGTTTCGTAGGGAATTTGGGGTCATTTGGCCGAGGGATATGTTTAGTTCCCCTAGGACACGACATATAAAGTCAGGGAGGAGGATTGGAAGAAAAGATCTTAAAACATTTATGGAAAGGATAATATTATTGGGGGGAGGATTTAATGGTAAGTGGTTGCCAACACTGGAAATGGTTATGTCTGGGCCAATGGTGGGTAGATCTCTAAGTGAAGAAATCATATGAGGGGTCGTTTGGTTCTCGTAAGAGTCGAGGTCAAAACCTTGTTCTGGGTCTTCACTGTTGATAGGCCTACCGAAGGGCTTGATCTCTCTTTTAGGGAGGCATAACGACAAAACTAAACTCTTACAAGAGCGGTAACATGAAAAGCACAAAAATCCCAAATGGGTCTCAGAAAAGGAAAGCAGCAACAACTATTTCGCAAGAGAAAGTTTTAGAAAACTAAAGAAAGGGTCTTACTTGGACTTTAGTGGGGACGATCTAAGAGCCAAATAAAGGGTAAAGATCTTCACAAGGACCCAGATTTATCCCTTTGGACCATCTAAAGGGGTTTACAGGTCTATAAACTAGGGACCAAATGGAGGCAAACACGTAGATCGGGAGGCCCAAAACCCAATTATCTTCCCCAAAGATCCCAAATATCGCAAGAACTCAACTATTCAAGATTATACAAAGCGTCCACCAATAACCCAAAACCAAATCATAGAGTCCAGAAGCACAGATCTCAAAAAGAAAAAATGGGTTTTCTACGAAAGATGAAGGGAAGCAAGAAAAAGGAAGGGAAGCAGGAATACCTAAATGAGAGGGAGGCAAGATCTACAAAAAGAAGACAAAGAAGTTGTCTTTGCTGTTGAGCTTGTGCTGGAGGAGTTTTGCAAACAAGAAAAATGCACTGTAAATCGAAGGTGAGACACAACAAGCTTCGTGTGAGGAGGCCGGAGCAAAGCTTCAGCCAGTGAAGTATGTACTGGAAGACAGAGGGAAGGATTTGATATTAGAAAGTTCAAAGTTTGAAAATGGAGCTTTGGGGAGAAATATGGGTTTTCGGAAGGAAGCAAAGTGATAAAGAACAATAAAGTACAAAGTGAAGGAAAGAAAAGGAGTTAAAAGGGGGGTCACGATTTAGATTTTTCTGGAGTAAACTAAAGGGTTTAAAACCAATTCGAGGTAGACATGTGGCACAAAGGAGAGAAAAAGAATGGAAACTCTTTTGACTTGGTCAAATGAGCTTTTCAAAGGGTATACTAAAAGGAGGGAACCGAAAATTCTAAGAGGGAAAGAGAGGAAAATGAATGAACTCCTTTAGGTGGTCCCACCACAAGAGTTTGGGGCCAGTTGTGAGGGAATGAGAAATTCTCCCATAAAGGACCAATATCCAAATGACACATGGCGGGGATAATAATAGCAAAAAATAAATAGAAGAGCATTCTAGAAGATTTAAGAAGTGGACAAGGAAGCGGGGAAGGGGCATGCTAGGTCAGGTACGAGGCACGGGAAGTGGCGTATACAGAAAAGAATTCACTGGCAGGCATGGGGCCCAGTGCTAACACCTTTTCCTTGATTGTGCCATGTCTCTCACGACTCTTACCATATCTACTAAACCTACCAAAATTAATTTTGTGATAGTGACCCATAACAAATTCATTTCTTTTATTTGTACACGGAAAACCCCATCTATAAGGGTCTTTTTCCTTCATTACACAAAAACACACTCACTTATATTCACTCAGACATACATCAAGAAAACACAATAAAGCAAATATTATCCTCAACCTTCTCTCTAGGATTTTCCCTTTCTCATATCTCGGGAAGTGGGAAAACCATAGAGAAAGTTCCTTTGTGTTCTACAAAAGCAATCTAACATAAGGGACTCAGTGAATATAGGCCTTTTTTTTTTTTTAGCTGAACCACTATAGATCTGGTCTTATTCTTATTCTTCTCTTGCATTTTTCCATTTATTCTTCTTTTTGAGAATTTTTGGTTGATTTATCTAAGTTGGGGCAAAATTTGCACTAGCAAAATTCAAATGCATTATCACTACAAGAAATAACGGCTTCGCCCATGCATAAAATGTGTAAGTAATTTTTAAGTATCTGTAAGTAAAGGTATCAGCCACACATAAGGACACTTATTTTATGCGTGGCTATGAAGCAGTGGCTAAAGATCTGGGTACACATAATATTATGTGTGGGTGATGGACCTGGTTTACTTACACATTTACGTGTAAGTAAACACTAGGTATGCGTGATAGTTGACCCAATTCGATGACATGGATGATACATGGCACCGATGTAGTGCTGACATGGCATCAACGTGGCGACTATGTGGCGATGATCTAGTTCCTAAGTGGCATTAGTGAAGGATGATATGTTTGATAACATGTCATCAATGGATGGTGGACACATGTCATCGTTGATCTAAGACATATGGCGAAATTGATGAGCGACACATGACTTAATTGATGTACAACATGTGGTACCATCTGATGTCTGACACGTGGCATGATATGATTATGCCTCCTTTTCTACAGTGTAAATTTTTATTTTAATTACTATGAAATACTATGTGTTACCAATACTTCATTAAATGTCACTAATGTTTTTTTACGTGTAAGTAATCCTAAATTTTATTTAATATAATTATTATTATAATTTTTATTTAATCACCTTTTTTTGGCCATTTGACCGTTAAGGTTATTTTGGTTTCTTTTAAGACAATTTAATAGTAAAAACAAAAAATTTAAGAAATGTCATAAAATAAAAAATTTAACCTAAAAAAAAAGTTAAGAACAAATTTAAATAAAAAGTCCAATGTTTCTTGAGTTGGATAAGGGAAGTCCTAAAACAATTATGTTTGTAAAGCAATTTAAGAGATGTCTTAAAATATGAGTACTAACAGAAACATAATAAAAATATAAATAACAAGTACTAAAACATAAACCATAAAAAAGCATAAAAAGCAAAGCTAAGGAATACTGTCGGTAACCAGCTCTTGTGGACTAGAAGTTTTCTCGTCATTTGGCTTGGAGGAAAGAAGCATGCCATGAATAGCTAGGATCTCCATCGTGGTGTTGTACTTGGTCTCTAAGTCTATAATCTTTTTCAGTAGCTCATACTCGAATGGTCTGTGAGGGTGCAATTCAGCCTCATTACCCATCAACCTTTCCTTAGAAGGTTGAGGGCATGTACCCCACCCCTTAAGCCGAATAAAATCTCGCTCGAGAATAGCCTCCATTATGTCCAAATCTGTTTTTTCTTCCTCAGAAAAGTCCTCCCACATCTTTAACATCATAAGCTCCTTCAATAAAATAGAAAAATTAACATTAAAATTTATACTAACATAGTAGAAAATAGCAGTAGCAAAAAAGCAAAAAAGAGAAAATATAGGAACCAAAACATACATCTAATAGCCTAAAAAAAACAATAGGAAAACAGCAACGAAACAAAAAACCAAGTAGTCAGTTTTAGTATCTTAAGAAGAACGAAAATACATGTGTATAGCCTTAGAAAACTGCATGAAAATAGCAACAAACCAAGGCAAGAAAACAACAATAAAAAACAACATGAAAATAGCAGCAGGAAAACAGCAAAAGAAAAAACAAACTAGGGTAAAACATACATCTAATAGCCTTAGAAAATATCTAGAAAACAACAATGAAACAAAAAACCAAGCAGTCACTTTTTGTATCTTTAAAAAAAATGAAAATACATGATATAACCTTAGAAACCGGCATGAAAACAACTAAAAAAAAGGCATGAAAACAACAACTAAAACTAGCAACAATAACAGAGTGAGAAAGGAAAAATTTGGGCTAAAACATACATTAAATAGCCTCATAAAACAGTAGGAAAACATGAAGGAAACAAAGACCCGAGTAGTCAATTTTGGTTTCTTAAATATATATATATATATATATGTATGTATATATCGTAGAAGTTCATTGTACATATACAATTATATGTGTTATTCCTAAATAAATATATTTTTACATGTTTTTCGCACATATCAAATCATTTAGAGACTTATAGTATATCTAATGGCCTCCGAAGATAGCAACCATACAAAAAACCCAGAAGTCACTTTTAGCAACTTAAAAAAAATAAAAATATCATTAATCAGAAGGTATATATTATGTATCCTAGAAGTTGATTGCATATGTAGACTTTTATGCATTATTCGAAGATATTTTTAGGTGTAACTCCAACTAAACGAATCATATTTACATGTATACTATATCTAAAGTCCTGGAAAATAGTAGGAAAATAGTAAGGAACCAAAAACCCATGTACTCACTTTTTACACATTTTACAAAATGAAAATCCCACTATATATATGTATAGTATATCTTATGACCTTAGAAAATAATAGGAAAAGTTCAACCAAAGAAAAAACCAGGTTGTCACTTTCAGAACATTTAAAAACACGAAAATACCAATATATATTTCATATAATGGCCTCAGATATGTCAAACTATTTTGGTTTACAATATGAAAACTTAAAACTGAGGAAAACAACATCCAAAATAAACAGATATTTCCAAGTATTTTCATATGCTTTGAAATGAAGTATGGAAAACTGCAAACCAAAAAATATCAAAAACAGCTCACAAGAATGCAGATAATGGCAAAAACAAGTCCTAATTTGCTCCTAAGAGCTCCATTACATGACAGACCACGCCTAATTTGCTCAAAAGAGCTCCACTAAATGCAATATAAGACCTAAATTGCTCCAAAGAGCTCCACTAAAGTAAAGAAATACTTACATATTTGGCAGCCAATGTATCATCACCCCATCCATGCTCGATACTCCAATGCTGTAAGTGAAAAGTCTCAATATGACTAGACAATGCAGACAAAGACATGCCATGTTGAATGTGGTGTCGCGACATAGTTACAGACCCATTCCTTGTATG
>WUAT03480039.1:0-22513 GCA_010015005.3 Ulmus americana
AACAAGGAGACTATAAGTTTTGATAAGATGTTAAAATGATTAAAATGAATTTAGGTGTGTCGTATCATCCCGTTTTATGGGGCATTCTTTCCCCGCCCATGTTATCAAGTTAAGAGGACGTTCCTTGATCCGGAATAATTGTGGAATGTTTATGGCTAGAGGACTAGTGTTGGACCTGGGTAGCTCATCCAGCACCTTCTGATGGCAGCGTGCCAAGTACGTACGTAGGGCCAATGTCTAGATAACCTTCACTAAGAGTCTAAACCACAGTTATCTAAACCGAAAAGATGTATGCATTCAATAGGCAATTGCATTCATGATTTATGGCAATATTATTGTATATTTTTACTATGTATGCTTATTGAATGTGTTGCACCATATTTGTGAGATATGTCTATACTTGCTGGGTTTCGGCTCATGACTTACGTTCGTATTGTAGGTACCAAATGCAAGCATATCTATGATGCTTGATGGGATGCAAATTTGATTGGTTTTTGGAATGTAGAGATGGATAACCCGACCATACACATATTTTCCGCTCATGTTACAAGAAGTTTGTTTGTCAATTTGCTATTTTTATTAGCTCTTATTGTTATTTTACTGAACTTGTTTGTTATTTTGTTATGCTGAGCTGTTAGGATGAGCTGGCATATGTTGAGCTGTCATGTACAGCTGTTAGTGAGTTGTTATAGGTTGAGCTGGTTAGCTATTGTAACCAGATATATTTCCCCTTGTATTGGTTTTTGTTTCATTCAATATAGAAGCCATTATTTTGGTTCTCCTATTTCTGATTTTCTCTGTTTCTAATATGGTATTAGAGCACCATAGCTTTGCAAATTGATTGTTCTTCTTCTTCCTTCATCTGTCTCACTTTGATTGTTCATTGTCTTGGATCATGGCTCATGGTGGTGGATCTCAAGGTGGAGCAATGGAAACAAAATAAAAGTAGGCAATAATGGAGCTGGATTGGATCATAATCCTTTTTTCAATTTGGAGGTATCTGATCATTTGCTTGGTGAGAATTCAAGTAGTCCTTTCTTCCTAAGCAATGGAGATAATCCAAGTTTACATCTTGTCCCTAATCATCTAGTTGGAAATAATTACAATTCATGGAACCGCTCTATGACGATGACCTCAATTGCTAAGAATAAATTATGTTTTGTTAATGGATCTATTGAGCATCCTTCGATTGATGATTCAATTTATGGTTTGTGGTCAAGGTGTAATAGTGTGGTAATGTCATGGATTTTACATTACGTATCAAAGGACATAGCTAAAAGTATCATGTATCTAGATAATGGAGTTGATATGTGGAATGACCTGTTTGATAGGTTTCATAAGGGGAATAGCCTAAGAGTTTTTCAGATCAAACAATTACTTAATGGTCTTGTTCAAGGATCTATTGATGTTAGTGCTTATTTTACAAGACTCAAAACTCTTTGGGATGAATTGAGAGAATTTAGGCCCTTTTCTACTTGTACTTGTGGAGGTATGAAAGAATTACAAGATTTACAGCAACATGACTACATTTTACAATTCTTGATGGGATTGAATGACTCTTATTCACATATTCGTGCTTAGATCTTGATGATGGATCTTTTACCATCTATGAACAAAGTTTTTTCTCTGGTCATTCAAGAAGAAAGATAGAGAAATCTTAGTTCTTTTAGCTTGAACTAGCCTAGTTTTGCTGCTTATGATGTATCCTCGAATAGTTACAACAGCTATAAAGGCAGGAAGGATAAACCTTTATACACATGCTGTGGAATGCTGCGGCATACAGTTGAGAAATGTTATAAAGTGCATGGTTATCCGCCTAGTTATAAGCCTGAAGGAAAGTTATTTGAACAGTTCAAAGGCCAACAGACTTATTCCAAGCCAATTGCTAACCAGACTAGTGTTTTTGTTGAGCAAAATGACAAGATTAAGTCAAGTGGTAGTTCGGGTGGCAATTCAAATTTGACAACAGCTCAGTGTCAACGGTTGATTTCATTGTAAGATTTGTCCTTTAGCTAAGCAAAAGAGGCTTACCTTTATTTCAAATAACAGACTTTCTTTACTTGTCTTTTTATTTGATTCACATGGATATTTGGGGACCATTTCACTTGATTTCTGTTGAAGGATATAGGTATTTCTTGACAATAGTGGATGATTGTTCAAGATTTACATGGATTTATTTCTTGAATGCCAAATCTGATGTTTAGTCCATTATTACTCAATTCTTTTAAATAGTGCATACTTAATTTGGTTTATCTATCAAAGTTATGCATTCAGACAATGCTCAAGAGCTTAATTTGACATAATTTTATAGTTCAAAATGAGTTTTACATGACCATTCCTGTGTAGAAATACCTGAACAAAATTCAGTAGTGGAACGAAAACATCAGCATCTTTTGAATGTGGCTCATGCCTTAATGTTTCAATCCAGATTACATCTAGTTTATTGGAGTGATGTTGTTATGACTGTTGCTTATCTCATTAACAGGTTATCATCTACTTTACTTTGCAACAAGTATCCTTTTGAGGTATTATATCAAAAATTGCCTTCTTATAAACATTTGAGATCTTTTGGGTGTTTATGTTATGCTTCTACATTGCTAAGTAAGAGAGACAAGTTTACCACTAGAGCTAGAGCATGCTTTTTGTTAGGTTATCCTCCAGGGATAAAAGCTTACAAACTAGTTGATATTGAATTGAACAGAGTGTTTATTTCAAGGGATGTTATTTTTCATGAAACTATTTTTCCACTGGTTAAAAGTTTTACTTCTGTTGAGGAGGTCTCTAGCTTACTTGGTGATTTTGTTTTGCCATTACCTACTGTTGATTCAGAAACATCAAACTTAGATACAAGATCTAGTATTTTTTTTGATAATGGAGTATCAAATATTCCATCTCAAGCTATCACTAAAAGAGAAAGTGTTCCTAATTCTTCTGTCACTCGTTCTAATAGAAGCTTGAAAGTTCCTTCTTACTTACAAGATTATCACTGTGGATTAGTTTCTCATGATTCCACTATTTCTTATGCTCAGACTTCTACAGCTCATCCTATATCTCGAGTTCTCAATTATGATAGACTTTCCTCACAATACAGAGTTGCTGTCTTGGCTATTACTGGAATATCAGAACCTACAAGTTATGCTCAGGCTTCTAGTGTTTCTTAATGGAACAAGCTATGAAACAAGAGATTAAGGCTTTGGAAAGCAACAATACTTGGTCCATTACTCAATTACCAAAAGGGCATCACGTCATTGGTTGTAAATGGGTCTATAAAGTGAAACTTAAAGCTGATGGTACTGTGGAAAGATACTAGGCCAGGCTTATGGCCAAAGGTTATACATAGCAAGAAAGGGTAGATTTTTTTGATACGTTTGCTCCTGTAGCTAAACTGGTTACTGTCAAGGTGCTATTAGCTTTGGCTTCTATTAAGGGTTGGTCTTTACATCAACTTGATGTTAATAATGCATTTTTGCATGAAGATCTATTTGAAGAGGTTTACATGAAAATTCCTCAAGGATATTGTCCTAAGGGGGTGTCTATGTGAAAGGACTTAGTTTGCAAGTTACACAAGTCTTTGTATGGCTTGAAACAAGCTTCAAGGCAATGGTATGCTAAATTTAGTAGTGCTTTGGTTAAGAGAAATTTCAACAATTTGCCACAGAGTATTCTTTGTTTGTCAAGAAAGAGGGATTGAGTTTCATAGCTATTAGTCTATGTTTATGATATCATCATAGCTAGTAATGATGATTTGGTTGTAGCTAAGTTAAAGAAGACTTTAGATACAAAGTTTAAACGTAAGGACTTTGGTCCTTTGCATTTTTTTGGGGGGCTGGAGATAGCTCGATCACCAAAAGGTATTGTTATGAATCAAAGGTCTTATGCTCTACAACCATTACAAGATATGGGATATTTGGGATGTAAGCCAGCTGCTACTCCAATGGAAGTCAATATAAAGCTTAGTAAAGATGATGAAGATGTACTTGAAGATCCTACAGAGTACAGGCGACTGATTGACAAACTACTTTACTTGATAATCACTAGACCAGACTTGTCATACTCTATCAACAGACTAGGTCAGTTCTTGGTTGAACCAAGGAAACCACACTTATTGGTTGCTCAATGAGTGATGTAGTACATAAAGGGAAGTCCAGGGCAAGGTATTTTTCTTTCTTCAGTGTCTGAAGTACAATTAAAGGCATTTGCTAAAGTTGATTTGCTAGGAGTTCAAGATGTTCAGCTCAAGATTTTCTCTAATGCAGATTGGGAATCTTGCCCAGATACTAGAAGATAGATCTATGGCTAATGCAGTGTGTGAATTGACTTGGTTATTGTCCTTGCTTAAAGAATTTGGGGTTGTTCATAATAGGCCTGCTTTGCTCTATTGTGATAACCAAGCTGCTTTTCATATTGCAGCTAATCAAGTTTTTCATGAGTGTACTAAACACATTGAAATAGATTATCATCTAGTTCGGGAGAAATTACAAGCTAGACTTTTGAAGACTTTTCATGTCTCTTCAGCGAATTAATTGGCTGACATTTTCACAAAGGCTTTATACCCTACATAGTTTAAAGAGTTATTGAGCAAGATGGGACTCCTTGATGTACATGGTTCATCTTGAGGATGTGTATTAGATGTATTGTATTAGCTCTTACTGTTATTTTATTGAACTTGTTTGTTATTTTGTTATGCTGAGCTGTTAGGATGAGCTGGCATATGTTGAGCTATCATGTACAGCTGTTAGTGAATTGTTATAGGCTAAGTTGGTTAGTTGTTGTAACCAGATATATTTCCCCTTGTGTTAGTTTGTTTTTCATTCAACACATAAGCCATTATTTTGGTTCTCGTCTTTCTGATTTTCTCTATTTATAATAATTTTCAGTTTATTTCCTTCTCTCTGTTATGTTTTAATCTATGTTTTATGCTATACTTCTCTCACTTTAAATTTGACATGTAAAATTCTTTCTGGAAGCTTTTATCTTTAAAGTCTGGTAACTGATGAATTACCGGCAACAGTTTCTTTCCTTTTTTTCTACTCGCTAGTTGGATTTCTAAAGAAGTGATTTATAGTTTTTCAAAGTCAATGATTCTTTTCATAAGAACTGCATGATTTTGATGGCAAATGAAAAGTTTGTGTCTTTTATGAAAAATTGTAGACAAATTAGTTTTAATAAGCAAACCGGTTTTCAAGAAACAATTTTCATAAATTTAGGATTTTCCACAAAATGGTATTATAAAATCCTTTTAATCGGTTATTCAAGTATATTGTATTTTTTAAATAAAAAAAAAATTTACCCTGAAAATTTAAAACCTAAACTTTATTAAATGGGTTAATCAAGCTATTAAGAATTCGGGTCGTCACAACATATATAACTCACAAGATCTCAAAATGAGTAAAATTTCCAAGTTCGTAAAAAATAACTCCAATTAAGTTGAGACCCATCAATTTGCTGTCATAGAGAATGATATATATAAGAGAAGGACAAACCATGTTAAACAGATAAATATAGCCCTTGTTTGGTTAAGCCTAAAACGATCAATAATTTCAAACCACACCCAAAGCCCCCTCTAAGATACCCAATTTATTATTATTTTTATCAAAAATAGTTACAGGTCTTTCTCAGAAAACAGTTTTCCTTCTTATATAACTTCATTAACCCGCCACCCAGAAAACCCTCAAAAGCGTTTGAGAAAAAACCAATAAACTCAATAGTATCAGATAACAAATGGGTCTCTGAGAAGTATGGGTTTGCGATTACTCCATGATCGGCGAATCCATAACCTGACGTAGAGATTAATGGCGAACGACGAATGTTGGGAGGGGGAAGGAACGGCAACGAAGTCTGCTGGTTGGCGTCGCCTTCCTCTTCTTCTTCGCCTCCTTTGAGGTTATCAAGAATGAGGGTAAAGAAAAGGGGAGAGAAATTTAGAATTTAATTTTTGTTTTGTGCCCAAACTTTTGTTTAGTTTTTCTTTTTAATAAAATTTAGTTGAGTTAATTAAAAGGGGTAAAAAAAAAAGGGCGAGTCATCAAAATAAAATATATGAGGACCTATAATTCCAAATTTAATAATTGTAGGGGTTATATGATGAAATTATCCTAAAATTTTACTATTAATCCTTAAAAAAAAAATTGATTCAAAAAAGAGATTTGTAGGATCTACCCAATCTTTTTAATTTACTTAATGTAAACATAATCAAAGTTATGATTTTTCTCATAAAAAAAAAAAGAAGAAGAAGATTTATACGTAATAATAATAAAAAAAATATTCAATAAAGACAAAAAAAAAAAAAAAGGACAAACTCTGCTGCGAAGTCCAGAACATCAGATATATCGCCGGGAATTGTTCGTCTCCTTCGAACCAAATCCAGAGTTCATAGCCCGTATGGATAATCAAATTCCCAATCCAATTTTTTGTTCCCGGTTCAAATCCAGTGATACGAGAATTGTTCACTCCAATTTCAATTTTTAGGGTTCGTTTGTCTCAAGTTTTGGTTTTTCAATTGATTCGCGTCCAGTTCCGTTACACATTTCCGATCCCAAATCGCGTTTCTTGTTCGGTTTCAGCGCTGAAACTTGTAGTGGAGGGATTGATTCGGTCATGAACAATTGAAATGTCTGAAAATCACGACTCTATGGATGGTTCTGAAGTTGTTGGAGAGGTAGATCAATCGGTTAGCTTTTCGGAGCCGTCTTCGGATCCAACCGGGTTACCAGAAGCTGCCAATGGGTCGTTCCATGGTGAATCTCCGACGGATGGAATCGAGAACCACGTCGGCGAGTCGGTTAACCAGGTACTACAAGTTATGGAAACTAAAAAGCTGTTAAAGTTTTGCTTTGGTTGTTGACTGTTGAGCTAAGTAACATTAAATTGTAGGATAATGGAGAGCTGGTTGAGGCTGATGAACCTAAACTAATGGAGGATTCGTCGAAGGAAGATATGTTCGTCGATGCCCCGGACGAGTTGGTTACAAGTGCTGATGGGAAAGAAGCAGTGCCAGTTGTAGACATGGATGAGAATTCTGAGGAAAAGCTTAACTTGCATGAGGAAAATGGAGTTCTAGATGATGACTTGGCGATGGAGCTGGAACGTTTTCGGGCCATGCTTGACAAGACTATTCACGAGAAAGAAAGGGCTGAGCATGAATATAAGGTTAGATGGAAATGTTTTTTAGTTTAAGATGATGGGTTTGAAGAAAGTCTTGGTTTTTGATAATGGTAATTGTTGTTTTGCAGAGAGAAAGAGAGGACTTTGCTAGAGAAGTTGCGAAACTCAGGCACGAGCTTAAAGCCCTCAGCAATCGACAGCCATTGCTTGGGGAAAGTAATGGTGAGTTGGTTCATCGTCTTGATGAGGATGAGACCCTGGAGGTGGATACTAGTACTCCACTAAGTGAATTGATGAATGAGTGTTCACGGATTGTTAAAAGTGCTTATGAAGAACGGTTACAGATTGATGCCACAATAAGAGAATTTCATGCTGCTTTACTTGTAAAGGATCGCGAGATTGAGAGTCTCAATGCAAAGGTTACTGAATTCCCAGTATCGCATGTTGAGACAGTGACAAATAATTTGCTATCTTCTCTTGCTAGTGTAGTTGATCAAGAAGTACTAGATAACTCCATTAGTGGAAAATTAGCTTATGTTGAGCATGGAACTTCTGTGTTGATTTGGAAGTATAATATGATTCTATATGAAATTTCTCAGTTCAGGCAATGTTTTTCCGATGCCGGATTAGATGTTGGGTTGCATGAGGAGTTTGGGACATTTTTTGCTGCTGTCCGAGATGAGTTATTTGAACTCAAAAGGAAGGAAGTAGACTTTGCTGAAAAGTTGAGCCATCTAGAAGATGAAAACAGGAAACTAATCCGGCAACTTGATGATCAGAACATGCTGCTTGAGAAAGTTAATGCAGAACTTGAGAAAACAAAATCGGAACTTGAGCAGGAAAAGACTAGGAGCAGTAATACCAAAGAGAAGCTTACCATGGCTGTGACAAAAGGAAAAGCATTGGTACAGCAAAGGGACTCGTTGAAGCATATTATTGCAGAGAAAACAAGTGAGCTTGAGAAATGCTTGGCCGAACTACAAGAGAAGTCCAGTGCACTGGAGGCTTCTGAATTCAGTAAAGAGGAGTTAGTTAGAAGTGAAAGTTTGGTTGCCTCATTGCAGGAAACTCTTACACAGAGGAATGCCGTCCTTGGGCAATTTGAAGAAATCTTGTCTCAGACCGATTTACCGGAGGAACTGCTACCAATGGATATTGTGGAGAAATGCAGATGGCTCGTTGATAAGAATAATGAACTGAAGGGAGTTTCCCTTGAATTTAACAAAGTGAAAGAAGCTTTGTCTTTGATTAATCCACCAGAAATTGTTTCATATTCTGAGTTGGACTCTCAAGTACATTGGCTTAGAGAATCATTTACCCAGGCCAAAGCTGAATTAAGTATGTTGCAAACTGAAGTTACTATGACAAGAGAGGCAGCACAAGAAGAGATTGACCGGTTAACTGTTTCACTTTCAGCAGAATTGCAGACGAAAGATTATCTTCAAATGGAGTTGGACGATCTCACACGCAAGTACAATGAGGTTGTTGAGAAAGAGCATCAAGTTTCTATGGAGAAGGGTGACATTGTGCAGACGAAAGATTTTCTTCAAATGGAGTTGGACGACCTCACACGCAAATACAATGAGATTTTTGAGAAAGAGCATCAAGTTTCTATGGAGAAGGGTGACATTGTGCAGACGAAAGATTATCTTCAAATGGAGTTGGACGATCTCACACGCAAATACAATGAGATTGTGGAGAAAGAGCATCAAGTTTCTTTGGAGAAGGGTGAAATTGTGAAAATGCTACTGGAAGCCTCAGGAACTAAAATGGACGATGGAGTACATCAGACTTCCTCTGACATTGCCACGCTCATAGGAAGATGTGTTGAGAATATGAAGGATCATAGTGGTGCCTCTTCCGGTTCTTATGTTGATGTTGAATTGTTTGAAGAATTACAGAGCCACTTGTATGTAAAGAACTTGGAGTTGATGCTGTGTGAGCTTGTTCTAGAAGAGGAGATGCTGGTGAAATTAGAGTTGGATAACGTCTCTACTGAGTTGAATGTGGTATCTCAAGAATTAGTTGCTTTGAAAGAGGAAAAGGAGTCTCTTCAGAAAGATCTTGGACGATCAGAGGAGAAATCTGCCTTGCTGAGGGATAAGCTATCTATGGCGGTGAAGAAAGGAAAGGGACTGGCTCAAAACCGGGAAAACTTGAAACGTCAGTTGGATGAAAAGAACTCTGAAATTGAGAAATTGAGGCTTTAGTTACAGCAGCAAGAATCAGCACTTGCTGACTCCAGGGGACATATCAGTAGTTTGTCTGCTGATGTTGAGTCCATTCCAAAGCTAGAGACGGATCTTGCTGTTACAAAAGAACAAAGGGACCAGCTTGAAAAGTTCTTACTGGAGAGCAATAGCATGTTACAAAGACTGATTGAATCTATTGACGGCATTGTTCTTCCTGTTGATTCAGTTTTTGAAGAACCTGCAGAGAAGCTGAAGTGGCTTGCAAGATACGTTAATGAATCCCAGGATTCCAAGAAACAGGCAGAAGAAGAGTTGGTCAGAGTGAAAGAGGAAGCCAGTGATTTGGCTGGCAATCTTGCAGAAGCCCAGGAAACTATTAGGTCGTTAGAAGATGCGCTGTCAGTTGCAGAGAACAATATTTCTCAACTCGATGAAGAAAAGAGGGAAGCAGAAGTTGATAAGAAGAATGTTGAACAAGCATTACAGAAAGCACTAGAACAAGCTTCTTTCCATACTGGTAAGTTTGCTGAGTTCTCTGAGTCTAAGAAGTCACTGGAAGAGGCTTTATCGCTTGCAGAAAATAATCTATCTGCGATCATCAGTGCGAAGGAAAGTGCTTTAACAAGTAGAGCTGCTGCAGAGACAGAGCTAGAGCAAGTAAAAGAGGAGGTTGCTACCCAGACCAGCAAACTTACAGAGGCCTACAAGACCATAAAGTCACTGGAAGATGTGTTATCTCAAGTAGAGGCTAATGTGACTCTACTGACAGAACAAAATAATGATGTTCAAGTCGAAAGAACCAAGTTGGAAAGTGAGCTTAAAAAGCTGCAAGAAGAAGCTGAGTCCCATGCCAGCAAACTAGCAGATGCATCTGCTGCTATAAAGTCATTGGAAGATGCATTGCTGAAGGCAGAGAATAACGTTTCTGTAATTGAGGGTGAGAAAAAAGAGTTGGCGGGAACTAATGGCAGTTTAGAAAGCAGGAGCACAGAGCTTACTGATCCCATTAATGATCTTCTAGTGCTTATGAAGGATGAATCTCTGCTACACATAATGAAAGGATTCGAGAAGAATTTGGACAATCTTAAAGCGATGGATGTTATTCTTAAAATCATAAGGGACCATTTTGCTAGTTTGGGTTTAGAAGAGCTGCAAGGACGCCACACCATAGAGGTACTCGTGTTTTTGAACTTCAAAGTTTTCTTCTTGAGTGTTTACTTTATTTTCTATTTGTGTGTACTTTTTTTTTTTTTTTTTGGAAATCAGTATATGGCCGCCTTTAGATGGTTTTATTTTCGTGCTTTGAATTTGTCAACAACACAAAGGAATTTGATTTTTTTCTTCTCCCCTCGGCAAATTATTTATCTAACTTATATTTCTTCTAGGAAGATGCACATGTCAGAGAATCCTTCGCAGATGGTCTTGACAACATTTTTGACCCCAAAAATTATAATGGTGATGTAAATGTTGCAGAAGGCGACCATTTTAGGAAGACTGTCGAAGGTTTTAAATTGAGAGACAAATTTCTTGTTGAAAAGTTCGGACATTTCTCCTCCTTTATAGATGAATTTATTGCAGCTCTGTTGAGAAAACTAGAGGAAACAAGTGATGATGCAACGGTTGTGCTTGAGCACATTCAGTCTTTGAAACAGAAAGTAGATAGTCTGGAGATGCATAAACAGGAACAAGATAGGACTATTGCAGTGTTAGAAAATGATGTTAACACTTTATTGTCTGCTTGTACTAATGCCACCAGAGAGCTGCAAGTTGAAGTTAAAAACCATTTAGTGGAAGTCAACTCTCTTCCTGAGCTTGAACAACTGAGAAACAGTTTCTTGGGTATTGGAGAAATTGGTGGAGACCGCACAGAAGATGGTGAGCTTGATGACAGCAAATATGGTAAAGAAGCAGAAACTTTGTTACTTGCTGCAAGAAAAGTTCAAGCTTTGAGTAAGCAATTTGAGAGCACCTCTGATGTGGCGGCTTCCATAATTGTAGATTTGCAAAATAATTTGAAAGAAGCTAGAACAAGTTTGCAAAAAGCCATTGAAGAAGGGAACTTGAAACAAAATAGAGTTTCGAAGCTGGAGGCAGACCTACAAGCGTTACAAAATTCTTGCCATGAGATGAGACTTGCAATAGAGGATTATGAAGCCAAAGAGATTAAGTTGAAGGAAAGAGACGAAGCCAATGTGGTTAAGTTGAGGGAAAGAGAGGAAGCCTACGAGGTTAAGTTGAGGGAAAGAGAGGAAGCCAACGAGGTTAAGTTGAAGGATAGAGAGGAAGCCAGTGAGATTAAGTTGAAGGAAAGAGAGGCAGAACTTTCATCATTGTACAATTCCTTATTGATGAAAGAAAAAGGTATCTTTCCCTCCCCCTTATATTGTTGTCAAATTCCTAGTATTGGTTTTTGTTTATTCAGCAAGTGTTTTGATGAGATTTTTTATTTTATTATTATTATTTTTTAAATTTCAGAGGCAGAAAGTTCCTTCCTTTCATCATCTCAAGTCAAAACCTTATTTGAGAAGATAAAAAAGATTGGCAGCACCGTGGCAGAGTTTGAAGAAGATGGTGACTTGAAGCCTCATGATTCAACTCATGTGAAGAAGCTTTTTTATATTGTTGATAATTTTGTTGCCTTGCAACATCAAAAAAACTCACTATCTGATGAAAAAGAAGAGCTACAGTCAACCCTTGAAACACAGATGGTTGAAATTCAGCATCTTAAGGAGGAAGTCGGAAAACATGTCAGAGACGAACAAGATATAGAAAAAATGAAAAATGAACTGTCTGACCTGATATCTGGCGTAGAGAAGATAATAGGCATGTTAGGAGATGATAGTTTAGTCGAAGATAAAAATTCTTCCAGTGTGAGGGAGAGACTATCAGTATTAGAAAAGCAGGTTATGGCTTTATTATTGGAATCCGATAGCTCAAAATCAAAATCCCAGGAACTTAGTGCCAAGTTGGTTGGGAGTCAAAATGTTGTGGATGAGTTATCAAGCAAGATTAAATTACTTGAAGATTCCCTTCAAGGTAGAGCTGCTCAGTCAGAGATTATCCAAGAAAGTAGCATATTTGAAGCTCCTTCAATTCCCACAGGTCCAGAGATTTTAGAAATTGAAGATGGGGTAAAATTTCTTGTTCTTGTTTTTCAACTATTATTTCCTCATTATTGCATTCGAATGGTATATTGTTAAAGTCATTTTAGATTTCTTGGTTCGACTTGGGGTGTTCAAAGCTTTGTTTTTAATGTCTTTTCAGGGATCAGTTGGAAAGAAAACAATATCTCCAGTCCCATCAGCAGCTCATGTGCGAACGATGCGGAAGGGTTCAACTGACCATCTGGCTCTTGATATTGATGCAGAATCTAGTCGTTTGATCCCTAATGAGGAAACTGATGAGGACAAAGGTTTGCATCATAAGACTTGCCTTGTCTCTCATCCCAAGTAGCTTCTTAAGTCCGAACCAAGTTTCATACTTCTGTTTTCTCTTTTTCACAGGTCATGTGTTCAAGTCTCTGAACACATCAGGTCTCATTCCAAAACAAGGGAAGCTGGTTGCAGATCGAGTTGATGGAATCTGGTAAAGTTCTCAATTATCTTCTTGCACTAGATTACAAACGAGGCTCCCATAACTATTCAAATTTTTACATTTTGGTCTCATACTTAAAATTGGCATAAATAGTTCCTAAGCTCGCCACTTGGTTGTTCCGCGAGTCTCTCCTAAGTTATTGCTTTTGTTGCATTTTCATCTACTGCCCTTTCACCACTCTGTTACATTCCATAATCGCAGGGTATCTGGAGGTCGAATTCTAATGAGTCGTCCAAGGGCAAGGCTTGGCCTAATAGCATATTGTATTCTTTTGCACATATGGGTATTGGGAACCATTTTGTAACAAAGTCTCTCTACAACTTCTACACTGTGGGCCACGACATACCATTCTCACAGGCGTCTGCAAATTGTATCATATTCTCTTAATTAGGCGATATAATAATTTCTATCTTGTTTTTTTTTTTCTTCCCTCCCTCATTCTTTTCCTGTCATTTGATTATAAAAGTGTAATCATTCTCTGCAGTCACATTTTAAGGCTCCAGAGAATCTTAGCCTCTATTCCAGTGGATGGTGTTCCGCAGTTCTTCATCAGTGTTGAATTATAGTTCCATATATGAGACATGAGCTTATACTATCTTTGCATTAACAGTTTTTAATCCACGTTAAGTTTTATTTTTCTGTCTACTGGCAAAGAATGTGAATACCAAATCCCAAGTCCCAAGATTGGAGGTGTGATTATTTGATGGGGTTTTCGGTGTCCACTGAACTGTGTTTTCAGTCTTACTTTGGTTACTTGTGAAAGTACGGCTTTGCAAAGAATGATTATTTTCAACTCAGACTATTTTGAAGCGTTAAATGATTACGTGGATGGTCTAATTTCACTTTGTCCATCGTTTTGGACTATAAACACAAATCAAGTTGCACTTTCACGGGTTAGTAGCCACATAA
The DNA here is from genome assembly GCA_010015005.3 of Ulmus americana. Lineage (NCBI taxonomy): Eukaryota > Viridiplantae > Streptophyta > Magnoliopsida > Rosales > Ulmaceae > Ulmus > Ulmus americana. The sequence continues at coordinate 13,800 of WUAT03480039.1, forward strand.
TTCAACGGCCATAAGTTTTTTTTATTTTTTATTTGATCGTAAAGCACAAAACGGCACGTCGTTCAATGTTTGAAAGGATGATGTTCTAGGAGACATGTCGTTAGAAATGTACAAACGACGTAGTTCAGAAATGACAATAATTAGAGGCCCAACTTTCCTGCAACGCATATCATATTTCTGACACCATTTATCTTTGTGAGTACCTTTTTTCTTCACTCGGGCCTGCTTAAAAACTCGATGGAGAAAGCTCCATAATTCCACCTATAAGGGGGAAAAAAAAAAAAGGTTCGGTTTTTATATGAACTTCCATTTGTTTCAGATATACTCTTAAGCTACTTCTTTCCAAAACTCTTAACTTTTTGCAGGTCTGTTGAAGAACACGCTCGTAATTGGAGTTGGGACGCTTTTTTGGGTCATGGGTTCGGTCACTGTAAATGGTTGGTGGACCAGAACGATGGATGCTGCTATAAAACCATTGCAGTGGAGAAATTCTACTTTCATGAGTTAGTTTCTTATCCTTTTTGGGGATTTAGAGATTGACCCATAAGCATGTTTCTTCTAAAAACAGCGAATATCCATATTTCAAGTTAAATGTTTTGAATTTAATTTAGCTAAATTGCACTAAGACATTGTTTATTTCTTGCATTCGGTGAGTCTCTATAGATTATGAAAATTTCACTCTTTTTTCTTTTTGGGGTTTTTCTCCTTCTCTCTTTTCACCTTTGTTCTTTTGTCTTGGGAAATGTGAAATATAAAATATTTTGAGCTCAAAATGTGAAATTTATCACCAAGTACTTGCAAATACTAACAATTGACTACATTAATACCAAGCTTCATGTTTTTCGAGACCATGCAGATTTTCTTCTTTCAAAAGATTTATTTTTATGGAGATGTACTTTCATTTGGTTTTCCTCTGCTTCATGCTTTAAAAGAAGGTTGATTGAAATATGTGATCAGGTGGGAATTCTATTTTAATCTATGGTGTACAAAAGGCTTTATCTCCCAAATTATGCACTGTAAGATTCTAACTTATCAGCTTTTGATCCATAAATTCGGGAAAGTACATCATTTTTCCTTCAATATATACTTGTATTGTTTTCAGGGGCTTAAGTTTTATCCAAGGGCCTTTGCACGTCGAAATTTAGCGAAGAAATTGAAAAAGAATGAGCAAACACGTAAAAGTATTGCTGATATTTCTTCTAAAGATGAATCGGGTCAAGATGACAATAAGGTGAACCTTTCAGTTTCTGATAATTCTGTTGTGCAGAAACCAACTCCCACCCCTTCAAGGAGTACGGTGCTCCAGGCATGCACCCTCACTTCTGGCTTGATAGCTGCTTTGGGTATAATTATTCGACAGGTAGAAACTTCTTCGCTCTATTGCTTTTGATTCTTGATCATCCTGGTTTTTGAATAGCAACTATTTATAGTTACACCTTGATCAGCTGTACCAAACTGAAGCATGAATTAAAAGGCTACTCATTTACTGTGTTATTGTTTCTAGATTTGTCTTATATCAACAGTTACAGAGAATTACTGGAAGAATCTGCATAATTAACTTTTTCTATCATTATTGAGATGCGATTTCTTAACTTTAACGGGCAGGTATCACATTTTGCATCAACAGAAGGATTGCCAGTGCTTGACTGCTATTCAAAAGTATCATGTATGGAACTTCCTTTTCTATTATAAGTTAACTTGTATGTTCTTCGATAAGAAGTATGGTAAAATGATAACTGAATATGTGTATAAGTTAATGATAAATTTCCATATTTATTCCTAGAATGTCAATAAAGGAATGGAGAAACCTCCTAAAAGAGGGGAAGGAATGCATTCAGGTAGAAAAATCTAAATAAGATTAGGGAAGGGCAACTGAGTAAGAGAAGGAAGAAGATGAATTTACAAAAATATTCAAATCTATAACCACCTAGTCAAACAAATAGCCGTTCCGAAAGAGATATGGTTCTTTTCAAGTTTATATAGAACTAGGAGAAGCATGAAATATGAATAGCTCATTTCCAATATAATGCTGGAGAATTGGTGTTTACTTGCACAATTGCTGTTCTTTTCCTTGAACTTATGTTTGGTGCTTCTCTTCTCAACTGGAATAATCAATTTCGTTACTTTAAGTAGCATCACTCTTTCTTCCCTTGTGTACAGTTGATTTTGAGATGTGGCATCTTGAGTTGATTACAGGATTGGTGGTACTGATAACCTCATCCCGATATCTACTTTTAAAGACATGGCCAGATTTTGCCGAGTCTAGTGAAGCTGCCAATCAGCAGGTAGCTCCATGCCCTATCTAAAGGAACTCGTAAGAGCTTGTTACATATGTTTGTGGTCACACTCGTCTCTGTAACTTCCAAATTTCTGCCCTGTTTTGGTCTTAAACAAGAAAGTTAATATTTTCATGTTTAATAATGTAGGTCCTAACCTCACTACAACCATTGGATTACATTGTTGTTGCGTTTCTTCCTGGGGTTAGCGAGGTAAGCAAGAACACTACTTCACAACAGCTCTATTTTCTTGTGTTAAACTGGTAGAACATTATTACTTCATGATGTGGTCACGCCAGGAACTTCTTTTCCGCGGTGCACTTTTACCACTTTTTGGATTTAACTGGACGAGTGTCTTGGTGGTCGCGGCCATTTTTGGTGTTCTACACTTGGGAAGTGGCCGGAAGTATTCATTTGCTGTCTGGTACTTTCTCAACTTAATAAAACATGAAACAACCGCACATATTGTCTAGTAACATACAAACAACACCAAACACCTAGCAAAATTCTTACCTTCCTACGCGTTTCAGGGCAACTTTTGTTGGGCTCATGTATGGCTATGCAACAATTGCATCTTCTAGCATGATTGTACCTATGGCTTCCCATGCAGTGAACAATCTGGTGGGTGGGATTCTATGGCGCTATGAATCGAGTTCATCTGACCAAATATGAGAAAGCTTCCATCTTCCTTATTTGCTTCTAATTTGTGCTGTGAAAACATGATTTGATCCAGTCTGTAATGCAAGCCTGGCTACACATACAGTGTATATAGGAGTTAGACATTCTTCACTCTCATTTTTGTCACATGAATGTTGTGTGTCTTGATACATGTATAAAAGTTTTGGACCAAAAAAAGCAATGTAGTTGTCGATTTAGACATCACAACTTTCGTTTTCAAGAGGGTCTTCTAACTTTCTTTTTTTTTGGGGGGGGATACAAATGGTTGCTAAATTTACATTTTCTTGGACTATAATGACAATAAATGTGATCGTTATATTTTAAGAGATTTTTCTTTGGTGTTATTAATTATTGGACCTTAAAAAATATATATGGTATAATTTCGAACCTCGGTTAAATAATATATTTTTCCAGTCCTGGCCTAGATGAACGTGTTAAATTAATACATTCAATAAATTTATAAGATAATACATTCTAGAAAAATCCTTTCGTTTAACATAAGCTTCACCTATTACATAAATTAATAATTGTATTATAATATATAACTAAATATACGTATGTTTAGGAGGTTTTACTAAAAATATGCATCATAAATTGATGTTGACTTAGATCTCATATCTAACTTTTCTTAATAGAGATAGAAAGTTCTGGTGTAGTATTTTCATATTACAATAAGAAATTATTCAATGTCACTATTATTTTGAGTGCTTTTTTGTGTGAGACAAGTTCCATATTGAAAATGTCTTTCATTTCAAATTGATTTACTTTCTCCCTTAAAGTTTGCATCTAGTTCTTCAAGCCCTCCACAACAACAGATCTACATTCTTTGAAATACCGATATATTTGGATCTCATATCTTGATTTGAAATGCTTGAGCCAGCCTTGAGAAAAATTGAATTGTGGAGTATTGACCAGTACATCTTTCTTAGAAAATCTTGTCTTCCAATCACGGGTCATATTCACACATTCCTGGTATAAAATAATCCACTCATAGATAGCCTTCTCTAACTCTAGCAATTTTGCACTTTTGTGTCGTTTAACATCACTTTTTGCAAGATTCAAAAACCGCTTGATCGTAATTGATATCGTCTCTTGACTCAATTGCCAGTTAAACTTTTATGAAACCCATTCTTACAATGACTTGTGATTGCGAGTTGGATTATCTTTGTTTTAATGACACGATGCTTTGCGCATTTTGTAACGAGCCGAGATTTTGCAGTGGAATTTTTCATCTGTGTGCCGCCAAGACACCTCATGTCTAGGCCAACCTTCCTCACCGTCCAGGTCTAAATGCTAGACTTTTGCATCTTGAACGTCTTTTGTTCCTCGAAGTAAGCCAACGGGAACTACTCTTGTGAGCCACACTTGCAGCGTCCTTGATTGCTTCATTATGTCGAGGTTTTCTACACCAAGACACTCGCCCCATCTTAGGTTCCCATGTGTTGTCAAGGCTCACGCCTTGTGCAACTAGCCCACAAGCATCTTACTCATAGTAGTTGGCACCCAACGGTATGCCAAGATCAAGTCAGCATCTCGACTCTACATTTAGGTCTTATCTCGTGCATCCCAGATTGGTGTCATGGCTATAAGAGTCCACCTTCCCTCATAGGCTCAACTCTAGGCAAGCAAGCCAGCAAACACACTAGAAAGACACCCGAGTGAGCAACATGATCCTTAGCCTATTATATTGTCATCCTTCATGCTGTGTCACCCTCTTCTATGCCATCCGATCTCATAGGTGCGACCGACCCCAAGCCACCCCATGTTGCTGGCACACGTAAGTCGGCTGGCTAAACGTAGCCCTAGAGAAGTCTCACGTGGTCCACTACTTGGCCATAGCGTTCCACATAGAGAATTCCACGACGAAACCTCACCGTAGGAAGAAACACCCAATACCGGCCCATGCAGGCCCTATGTATTGACCCAAGGCTCCCCACCCCAAGGGTACGTGGGCAACACTCTTCATCACATCTCACAGGTCTTATTGTCCTTCATGACAAGGTAGTAGGGAGTTCACTTAGCACGAGGTGTACAAGGGGTGGTAATAGCTCGACACCATGTGCCCCCTTAAAAAGCAAGACATGACATTGGCTATGTTCCAAGAGGAAATGCTATTTTTGCTATGTTGACTTATTGGCCATAAAATGCTCATCTGAACTCTGAAATGAGTGATTCTTTTTGCGTTACGACCCTTATGCACTCTAGAATCCATCCTAACCCCCTAAACGACATTCCAGACCAACTCAATTTTCGCGGCCCAAGACACATTTCATCACTCATAGTTGCTTTCTCAACACCTTTCAAATGAGAAGTCATCGTTGTATATCACGTGCTATGTTCTTTTGTTTACTTAAATAGTTTTGTTTGGTCAAAATATTTATAAAATAGAATAATATTGTACACATTGAACAAAGTATGACTATATTTGTTAAAAAATAAATACTTCTAGTTTTATGAAATTTCTTCTAAAAATAAAATACATAGAATATAATTAGTTTGTAACACGAAATATTTAATTCACTTGTTAGAAAAATAAAGAATATCTCCATAAATTTATTAATTTATTGATTAATTAATAGTCGCTAAAAATTAATAAATTTTGTCGGTATTAATTTATAAAGATTTTACTGAAATGTCATATTTAGCACATAAAATTACTATAAAATAAAAATAAATAAATAAATAAAAACTTGAAAATTACATTTTGACACTTTGTGGTTTGTGTTTGTAACAAAAATGATCTTCATTTATTAGAGATTATAGTTACGGTCAAAAAGTTGGTTTATTATGTTTGGTTTTAAAAATAAATAGGGATAATTACATTTTAGTACCCTTTAGTTTGAAAAAATTTCAAAAACTACCCTGAGTTTTGAAAAAGACAAAATAGTACCCTCTAGTTTGCATAAATAACGAAAAACTACCATGAGCTGACCCTTTTTTAAAAAAATACCCAAATTACCCTTTGACTTTCAAATTAAAAATAATTTATAATATTAATAAAAAAAACTAAAAAAACATAAACATTAAAAAAATTAAAAACACAAAAACATAACATTGATAACATTGAAGGGAACATTAATTTTTTACAAAACAAAACAAAAATTAAAATCAAAACAAATTAAAATTAAACAAACAACTCCATCTGCCTCAACTCGATCCGCCTGAAAATTCGTCAAATCCACCTGAAAACAAACTCACAAAAAAACTTAAAAAATCTAAATATTAACATTTCTTCTTCATCTTCCACCTTCACATCATTCTTCATGTCCATCTTCATTCTTCCATCACCGGAGCACCATCACGAACAACGGCCATCAACATCCACCTGAAAATTCGTCAAATCCACCTGAAAAAATTCGTCAATAAACCTGAAAATTTCTAGCACATCCATCTTCCAATCCAGAATCCTCCAAACTTACAGAAATCCAGAAAAATCGAACAAAACAACAATGGATATTCGTTGTGCTCAAAAAACAAAAAACAAAAATTCCAACTGATGTCGTTGTGCTCAACAAACAAAAAACCCACACAACAATGGATGTCCTGGGCTTAAATCATTGTGCTCAACAAACAAAAAACAAAAATTCCACAAAAAAAAAAAAAAACTCAAACTCAAATCTGAATCTCAAACCCAGATCTGGGCTTGGGTTGGGTTCGATGTTGTGCTCGAATCATGGGGGCTGAGAGCAACGCGGGTCATGACGAAGGGCAGGTCGCGGGTCACGGAGTGTGGGTTCGCCGGAGTATGTGGACTGGGGGAGTGTGCAATTAGAGATTTAGGGCTAACGGAGTGTGGGTTCGCCGGAGTATGTGGACTGGGGGAAGTGGGTCGGTGTCGAAGGGCCGACGAAGTGGTTGGATCAGTGACGGAGGCTGATGAACAACTCGGATCTGTGACGGATCGAGTTGAAGGAGATGGAATTGGGTGGCCGGATCCAGTTGAGGGAGGGGAGTTGGGGGAGATCTGGTTGGTGAGAAGAGGACGGGGTTGGTGGAAGTTGTGGGGAGGTGGAGGTCGCAGGGAAGGGGAGATGATAGAGGTGGAGGACGATTGGGGGGGGGGGTGAGAGACGGAAGATTTTGTTATTAGATTTGATTTTGTCCGATTCTGTTTTGTGTTTTTTTTATTTAGATTTTGTTTTTGTTTTATTTTTTGATTTTGATTATTTAGTTTTATAGTTTATTTTTTATTTAAATATTTTTTTATTTTTTATTTATTAATTATTTTTAATTTGAAAGTCAAAGGGTAATTTGGGTATTTTAAAAAAAAAGGTCAGCTCAGGGTAGTTTTTTGTTATTTATGCAAACTAGAGGGTACTATTTTGTCTTTTTCAAAACTTGGGGTAGTTTTTGAAACTTTTTCAAACTAGAGGGTACTCAAATGTAATTGTCCATTTTTTTTTTCCAAAAATGACTCCGTTTCTTAAAAAGGCGGATGTAAAATGGGACTTTCGACATCGATTTCCCAAAACCGTCACCGAAAGTCTTTTCATAGTTAGTCCTTTGAGTTATCGCCGAAAGTCCCAGCATTTAAAAAAAAACATGTGAGTGGCACGAGGACTTTTGGCGACAATTCCCCATAGCGGACGCCAAAAGTCGATCTACATAACCCCCCATATCGCGATTTCTCTTCATTTCGGCACAAAATCCCCATTTTTGAGCTCTCCGGCGATTTTCTTCTTCTCCAGGAAAATTTCGGCCATCCAAACATATTAGGGGAGCATTTTACTTGGGTTTTGCCCTTACTCAACTAAAGTATGATATTTTTGGTTTATTTTTTTCTTCATTTTTTGAAAATTTATTTCTAATCTGTGGATTTTTTAAGTTTTGTTATGAAAATATGGATTAAATGTTTTTTCTTGAAATGTGGTCAATATCACAAAGAATAAAGAGATACCGTCTATACCCAAATAAAAATTTATGTTTTGATAAGGAAGCCATCAAAGGCTTTCCACAAATTGAGATTTGGTTGTAAAAGGATCGAAGTTACATTAGTGTTTAAAAGGTTATGGATAATCTTTTTTACGGATTAGATTCAAGAATTTTTGGTTTTGGTAATTAATTTATTAAAATTTATGAAATTAGGGTTTTTTTTATAATTTTTTTTAAAGAAATCTTACAATTCTTACTTAATTTGTGTTTAATTGTGCTAATTGTTGATTATTTATTGTTAAAAATATTTCGGGAAATCTCGCGGAGTGATTAATTTTGTTAAATTTGATTGTAATAGGTTTAATTAAAAAAAAATTAGGTTTAGAGGGTTTTTTTTTTTTTTTAACAAATTGTTAAATTTAAGAAATTAGAGTGTCGTGGTGAACTAGATGTGTTTTTAAATGTATTTTTGCAAGAGGTTAGTCATATTTTAAGGGGAAACTCTGCCGAAATTTTGTTAAACCGAATCCTACGACTAACTAATTTTATATTATTTTTAGGTATGGCTAATGAAGAAAAGAAAGGTACTCGTGGGGCGACTAAGATGACTAGTTTGACCAAGTTTAGTCATTGAACTCGTATGCCAATACACTTCGACGAGCATGAAAATGCCATTAGAGAAAATAAAGCGTCATTCACCAATTAGGTATGTATGTTGATTCGAGCTATTACGTGTGTTTTCTAATTTCTTATTTACTTACAACATATAATAATTAATAGGGATATTTACATCGTGATACTCTGTGGTTATCGTTAATTACAAAAAGTACTTACATTTTCAAATTTTTAGGCTGGGATACTTTAAGTTTTCTTGTTTTTATATTTTTT
>WUAT03480040.1:0-15661 GCA_010015005.3 Ulmus americana
CCCCCTTGTCTCTCTTCCCATTGCTGCCCTCCCCAGTGCTAAAGCCCAAAATCGCAACCCCAAATTGTAACCAGCTCTGCAACAAAGACGATGGGGGGTTTTTGTAAGTGAGGGTGGATGGGTTTTTACAGGTAAGGGTGGATGAGTTTTCTAAAAATTAAATATTTTGATTTAATTTTGTTTGGGTTGATTGAGTTTGTTTGTTTGAATTCTGTTTGGATTGAATTTTTTTTTAATTATATACGAGTTTTGAAGATTATTTTGAACACATTAAATTATAGAAAAGCTAAGAAAACAGGGGAAGTGTTGTCGAATTTTTTTCAGAAGTGGTGGTGCTAGTCGGCGACATGGGTGGTAGTGGGTACTGGAGTTGTAGAAGGGAGATGGAGAGAATGAAGTGTGTTTGGAGTTTAAAAGAAGAAGTAAATATATTTATTTTATTTTATTTTGTTAAAATTTTATTTTGTATTTTTTGTATTTTAGAAAGGATATTTTAGGAATTTTATCTCAATATTAGTGTCACGTCAGTAAATTCCATCAATTTATGACGGTCAGCTAACAGAAGTGTGTGATGTATATACTATTCATAGATCCGATACTTAATAAGTACAATCTAATACTTGAGGGATGATATCGGGGCAAACCATATAGTTGAAGAGTGTTTGACATTTTTAATCATTTATTTTAATAACTTGATCAGTTTTAGTCCGAATTCGATTTGATTTGGGTGATTCGATCAGTTTCACCCGATATTGTGCTGCCCTAATTTAGAATATGATATTCTATTTAGAAGAAATATATATTTTTTCCTCCTATGCTACTCTACCCTTGGAAAATCAAGGGTCAAAATCTGATCATCAAGCATTTGGAATGATCTCAAATAGAACAATATAAGCAGAACCGCGTTGGACCCACTCAAAAGACACTGCCCCAAATTGTAGGAACAGTACTATCCTTCTTTTTTTTTTTTTTTAATTTTCTTCCTCTTTTTATTTGCCACAAAACATAGGCATACAAAAATTATATACAGTGAATATATATATATATATATAAATAAATAAGTAAAGCTTACTGACTTTCCTAATTTGATAATTAGGTCAATAATTAGATTAAAAAGTACATATTATTTATTAGTAAGTATTTTTGGTTTAAGGAGGAGATGGGGCTGACGTTTGCGGGACTATATCCATATGCTTACATGGCAGGCCGTCCATCCAATCACCGTTTCGTCGGTGCCTCTGCTCGATGCCAACCAACTTGATCTATTAATAACTTCCCAAGGTCTTAGTTAGCTCTCCTTATTCTTGTGAAATGACCATTTTACCCACACCCTTCTATTCTAATTAATTAGGATTTTGTTTGGTAAACATTAATTAATTTGGATTTGACGATCTGTATTAAGGTGTTATTAGACCAAATCTGGATTACCATGTCAGATCTTTACTTACCATATCATTTGGTCACCTTTAAAAAACATATTTGGCTCAATTTTTTTTTTTAAATTTGCACTAATTTATAAATTGTCACTTTAATTTGTCTTTAAAATTTGAGAAAATTTACATAAAATATTAATAAATAACAATTTTATAAAGTATTTAAGTCAATTTTTAATTTTAAAAGACAAAATCTGCAGAAACTTTAAGAAGAACAAAAGGTCTAAAAAATATTAAAGAACTAGGTAACAAATACATTATTATCCTCAAATTTACAAATTTTCAACTAATAACATGTGTGAGACGCGATTTAAACAAAATTTTAGTGATTTGAGCATGATAATTTTTTCAACAGAATTTTAAATTTTTTGATAAAAGTAAGTGAGGTTTACAAGATTAAAAAATAATTTTATGTAAAAAGTGGTAAAGATATTGATGTTTAATAACAAAATAATATAAATAATAATAGTTTATGTAAAAGATGGTGAGAATATTAATAATATAATATAAAATGTAGTAGAATATAAGTGTGTAAGATGTAAAAAGTGATAGAATTTAAGTGTGTTTGATGATAAAATATAATAGGATAATATAAAAGGTGGTAGGATTTACATAATATAATATGATAAAATAATAGCTAGAATAGAAAAAAGAATAATTTTTTAAAATTTTTAGAAAATAAGATGGGATATAAATTTTTTAAATATTATCTCAAACATGCTCATTGTCTCGAAAAAAATTGGCATCAGTAGAAGTGCTAGTATGTCAATACAAATTATAATGAAGATAGTATAGCAAGATTGCAAAATTTGGAATACTCCTCTCCCCTTTACAACCATTTACATAACGGTATTTTTTTTTAGTTTAATCAACAAAAACTTAATTAAAAATACAATTATTTTTTAGGAGTTTATGGATTTCATTAATATGTTAATACTTATTAACGATTAATTATTATTAGTTCTATAGATATTTGTTAAAAATAAACAAAACACAAATAAATTAATAATAATAATAATAGTTAAATAATAACTTTGACGCCGTACATCTGCATGCAATATATACGTCTATATGTGATAGAATAATGTTTAATTTACAATTATTGATCACACACACATACAATACCAATCACATAGGGTCTCGATAACACATAAAATTACAAGAATTATAACTTATAATTGGCTAATTCATTTTGCACTAAATATTTTAGTTCCATTAAAATCATACTATTTTATAGACAAAACAAAAAACAAAAAAAACCTAGTGAGGGCAATTTGGGTAAACTACGTGTGTTCCAGGTGCCGGGGTAATTGGCTCAGCGTAAAGGGGTAGAGCTGAAATTTCAACCTTACTAGAGTACACAGAACTAACACATTTGTCTTTTTTTTCTCTCTCTCTCTCTCTTTCTCTCTAAAAGACTCTTAATTCTAAAGCCATAATAGAACCATTAGTCCACCACCACCCTTCCCTTCCAAACAAACAAGACGACACAAAAGGGAGAAATAAAAACAAAAGGTGGTAGATGCATGAGCCACAATACCCATTCTCTCTCTCTCTCTTTACCTCTCACCACCTTCCCTTCCCAAATTCTCAATTTCTTTTTTCTTTTTTGGTTTTTTTTTTTTTTTTTTTTTTTTCAGTTTTGTGATTCTCCTCGGTTTCTACGCTTTGGAAGCCGCCACCTTCCCTGTCTCTCGAGGTACAAAAACTCTAGCGGCTTGTCTTGTTTGTCTTTGCGTCTTGCTTGGTTCGTTTTTGCTTTCTTTACCGAGTCTTTGATAATGGCCATTTCTGCGTTGACGCTTTGAACGACTTGAAGGTTGAGAAATGTTCTTTATCTCCTTTTGGCTTTCTGGTTTCTCTTAATTTTTGTCTTCTTGGAAATTTGAGTGCTTTTTTGGAGTTTATATGTATTTTTGGCATCTGGGTTTTTCTTCTTTACTGTTGGTTTTGCCTGGAAAGGTGGTAGGTTGGTGCGGTTGACTTGACTTTCTGAAAGTAGAAATTTGGGTGTTCTTGTCAATGGGGCCTCTGGGCGTTTGAGGTTTTTGTTAGAATTGGTGATTTGAATTTTCTGTGTAAAGTTGATGGAGGATAAACATGCAAGTTGAAGATATCTCAAGCTTTTTTACTCAGCCTTCAAATTCATAATTGATTTATAAACTCTGTCAATTCTGTTTGATGATTTGCCTAATAAACGTGGTTGGTAATTCCAGCGATGGTTTAGGGGTGTATTGTTTGTTTTTGTATATATTATAGGCTTATAGCTCCAATACTTGTTAAAGGGTCAATAACATTGTTTCTATGATCACTTTGTTTAAACTGTAAAAGATTTGATACTGGTTTGGGAAAGAGTTCAAAGGGGAAAAGTGTTGATCTTTTCCTTTTATACTGAAGAGAATTCAACCCGAAAATGATAGTTGGTTTATCTACTATTGCTAGTCTTCATACTTATTTACTATCATTCTGTTATTTTATCTCTTAATGCTTGTGACTTTTAATGTATATCTGTGCTTGTGTTCTTATGTCTTTGTATTTGTTTTGAGAATAGAGTAGTGTTATGGTCAAGATGCTTTGATCTTCATGATAATTTGATTAATCAGTGATTTACATCTGAAATTCCTTGTTGCAGTAACTTTGGAAAATGCTCGGCTTCTCATGGTCCGAGTGAGGTAATATTAGAGAAACCCATCAAGCAACTGTTGTGCACTTCTAGGAAGATTGTTTACAGCTATGGTTAGCTTAAGAAGGCGCAAACTCTTGGGATTATGCACCGGTAAACATAAGTTGAAACTATTATCATTTTGGATGATTATTTAGTTGTTAGTTTAGGTCAAATTTTCTGTTTCACTTCTGTCATTGTGTTTAGATAAGGTTTAGTGTTTCAATCTAGTTTAATAGCTAATGCTTTATAAACAAATGTTACAAACTGGTGGGTATTTGCAGGGACAGTTGATTCTTTTCTTAGTCCAAATTCCAAGCTTTCTGGCAATGGAATTACTGCGGAAAACTTTACCCCCACAAACACCAGTCCTATCAGCGTGCGTCCGCTGCGTTTTGATGACTCAGAGCAGGCAGAGAAGGTAATCATGGATTATTAGCCACAATAATTTGAACTTGTTCATCTTATGAAGCTCTATTTTTTTCTGAATTATATCCCAGACTTGTTGTTAGACTGCCTTGATGTGAGTCCTTTGGCTTATACTTTCTGTTCAATTATCAATATTTTTCCATCTTGAGATCCTTAACATTTGATTTGTTGCGAAATTCCTAATGGATCATTCTTGCATTTCTTGGTCATATTACTGGCATATACAAAATTTGATTCAAACACACTCTCTCCTTAGCTAATGCTTTCATTCCATCTTTACACGTAAGAGAACTTATAAATGTGCTCTTTAAATCTATAAGTTACTATAGACTTTGAACTTCTGTTGATTTAATCATATGTTCTTTTTACCAGAATGTTGTGATTGGAGGCTCTGGATCATCAAATGGATCTGGTATTGGCTCTTCCAACATGCCTAAAGAAGAAAATCAGCAACTTTCAGGTTTGTCTGTTGAATTATATTTACATATTATGGATACTTTGAGTTCATACTAATCAGTTGGAGTTAAAAACTGTTTATTAAATGCCTCTACAGAAGGCATTAAATTGGCCATCCTCTTGTTATAGATTCCTTTCCAGACATCTGTAAGTCCACGAGTTGCCAGTTATGACTTGAGTTAATACCTAGTCACTGAAATTCCATACTTTATGATTTGGACAGCCAGAATTATGTATAGAAAACTGACTTGTTTCGGTGCGAAGTTTTGGAGTTCATGTCTATGCTGCATTGTTCCTACTGTTGTGACATGTTATTTATAATTTGTAGGGCCACCAATCAAACGCAGAAAGCGACATAGGAGGAAGCATCTTCAAAGCCAGGAACCATTTATGAGAGGAGTCTATTTCAAAAACATGAAGTGGCAGGCAGCAATTAAAGTGGACAAGAAACAGATTCACTTGGGTACTGTTGCTACACAAGAAGAGGCTGCTCGCTTGTATGACAGGTAAATTGCACCTCATTTTGTTCTGACAGTAAGTGAGGAAAGAACCTCGTGAAATGATATGTTTGGATACGTGGAATAGAGAAGTTGCAATGCTTCACACTTGAGGAAGTTTAAGTTAGACAAAATGTTCTTGTGACCTCTAGGGTCTTGTATGTGCATGTTCTTTAGGCAGGATAATCTACATATCTCGTTATATCATCAAAAAGGAAAAATAGTACATATATGAGAAAAAGGTGAACGAACTAATAAGAACAGTTCAAAGAACCTATGATTAGCTTTTCGGGAAATTTCCAAACGAACAATTTCAACGGAATCTTTCAATTTCATATTCTACCGTGTTCAACTTTATGTATTACTCTATCCGTAGAGTACATTGAAAGTACAGAAATGGCTAAAACAACGTTTCTGTTATTCTATTAACAGCTACTCTAGGAGGAATGTTTTTATGTGGTTTTGAGCTGATGTTATTTCTAGAACATTTTATTCGTTGGTTATTTACTTTTGAGCCTGTTATTTGCTCCATAATCTGTATCTTTGACCTATTATTATGTCGTTTAACATTTCAGATGCATTAATAGTAATAGTACTTGCTTCCCCTCCACGTTAATCTCTCTTGGGCAAAGGGGAAGAGAAATTATTAAAATGAGTTTTATAAGCATCAATTATGTGCTAAATACTGAGTGCACTGAAACTCATCACTTATGTTCAGGGCTGCTTACATGTGTGGAAGGGAGCCGAACTCCGAGCTCCCAGAGGAGGTGAAAGAGGAACTAAATAAATACCAATGGGATGAATTCTTGGCAATGACTCGGAGTGCAATTACAAGCAAAAGTAAGCTTACCTTTCCCCACTCTATCGTAACGTTCTCCGTGATTTACATGTCTCTGAGTTCTGATCTTTATTAGGCTCTCCTTCAAAAAAAAAAAATTAGAGAACAGGAGAAGGATCGGAACAGAGTCACAGAAGATGTCTGAGTCTTCACCATCATCCAAAAACAGAAACTGGGAAAACAAGCTGGAAGATGAAGACAATGATGAAGAGGAAGACAACATAGAAGGTGAAGGCAATGACTCTGCATCGGATCAAGATGTGGATCCAGACGTATCAGATGGTTGAGAAGTATGTTGTTCCAGCTCTAACAGTCCGCCATTCTTTGGTGTATAAAATGCTCATATTAGGGTCAATCATGGGAGACTTTATTCTCATTTAGTGAGCTAAATTCCCAAATAAGAGTTCCAGTATCACATGCATAATAGTTTAATTTTGAACTTTACAACTCATTATATGCTACCCTTTTTAGTAAAGATCACATTGGAAAACTGGTTATAGAAAATATATCTTTTTCAATTTTTTTTTAGTAATTAAGTTCTATGTGTTGATTAGATTTGGCAATGCAAGCTTATGCAAATTTGCCTACCTGCCTGCTTGTACCTAATAGTATGCAAACTCTAATATATGTGCATACACATATATTGTACTATTGTAGTTTGCATGTTGAGGATGAAGGTAATTGTACTTGCATTTTGTAAGGAACCTAGTGAGCTTCAATTTGCTTGCATTTTAAACTTGAAATCAGCAAACTTGACCTTTAATTATGACTCTATGGAACCATTTTCTGTTCTATTATCAAGTTAACTACTTTTTACATTAGGAAAGGGGAAAGTAGTACATTTTGGGAAGATTTACATGGAGGTCATTTGTTAAGGGTGCACAATTAGTTTTGACACCCAAATTGTGGTTTAACAAAAATGACACTTTCATACCAAACTATCCTCGTTAATACATTAAAAGTACACTAAGGGTGCACAATTAGTTTTGACACCCAAATTATGGTTTAACAAAAATGACACTTTCATACCAAACTATCCTCATTAATACATTAAAAGTACACTCTGCTGCCACTCATAATCAATTTATGATTATTAGGTGATAAAATTGACTAAGAAAGAGGTATATAAAAGTGCTAACACTCACCGGCTTATTGGCTTAAATGACCCTTAAATTTTGTACAAATTTATATGGTGTCACATAAAGTTGGTCTGAATATAATATGAAGTTATAATTCATTGATAATTGTGATAAATATATATATATATTTATCACAAATGTCAATGAATTATAACTTCATAGTATATTCAGACTAATTATATATATATATATATATATATAAAAAAGTTGTGCGAGAATATTTAGACTAATTTTCAATTTGGTGGCAAGAATTACTAAGCAGCCCCAAGAAGTGTCATTGGCCTAATTCTCTCCCTCTCTCTGTTTTCTTAGTAATTGGAAAAACTGGCCCGAATAGTTTAGGCCCAATTTCACAATTTGTGGGCGTCTTCCAAATTCGAAAACTGCACTGGAACTACCCAACCGATCAAAAGCTTGCTTAACTGAAAATGGGTTCAGACAATTCGAAAACCCTAGAAGGAGAGGCTCCATCTTCATCCTCGACGTCCTCCGATGGATGGAAAGAGCGAATCTTCGTCCCCACTCTTCTCGCAGGTCTCTTTCGTTTCCCTGTTTATATCTAATTTGATTATAGTTGATTCGGAACTTATGAATGTTGTTGGAATTATATTCGGAGTAGGGATTCTTGGTGGAGGAGCTGGGTTGGTCTCCAAGTATCGAAAAGTTCATGGTCTGGCCAATATTTCAACTACTTACGCTACCAATTTCGCTATCGTAGCTGGTTGCTATTGCGGTAAAGTTTCATGCTTTTGATTTCAATTTCTCAGCTTTAGCAAATTTCCAGCGTGATATTTTTCTTTACTGTGTTTTTGTTCTTTTATTAGATTTGGAATTGCAAGAGAATTTTTTATTTTTGATGAGCTACGTTTGATGAACTTGACTTATTTATATGAAGACCGGAAATATAAAAATATTACATTATTGAGAATATCTAATAACAATAGTAAGCACATTAACCTTGGTATAAGTTCGTCGATTTGGCCAACTTGGGTGTCATTTAATAACTTGTAATTGTATTGTATTGTATGATGCCAATATTTGTATGTAAATGTTTGACTGTCACATAATAAACTATAATACAAGTTATTATCGGGAAAAGGACTAATTTTAGAAGTAATCGTTTCCTAGCTATAGACCAGTGTTGTCCATGATTCCTTTGTTTTCAGTTAAGAAAATGTTTGACAGAGTATTTGTCTATACCTGCAAAGTATATAAACTTTGGTTAGAAGGAGGCACTGACAGATCATGATCTTAATCTTGTCTTCGTGGCAGCAAGTTTATTATGAAACATAATCAGGCCTTGTAATACAAGAAGCCACTTTTGTAATACCTTGATAATGGTTTCTTTGATTTGACAGCGACGCGTGAGTTGGTTAGAGAAACTCGAAAATCAGATCCGGATGATCTTCTCAACTCTACAATTGCAGGTGCTTTTAGTGGTGCTCTTCTTGGGCGTCTCCAGGGTTAGATTTCTTAATCTCTGTCACTTTGTATGTTTTCTTTTCCGCTTGCTTAAAATAAGACTGAAAGTTGAGATAACTGAGCTGTCCACTAATAACTGCTATTCAATATTGTGCATTGTTAGATATGATTGGATTGATGTTTTTGGACTATTGGCTGGGACTTATGTGTTGCCTTTGAAATGGCCATTTAAGCTTTCAATATCTTAGCTGGGCTTTGTTATATATTTTTGTTTCAGGTTGCATAGCCTATTTATTAGTTAGGCTCTCTTTTGTTGTGATATTTTAAGTGATCCTTGCGCTGAAAATTGAAATATGGCCTGCATAAGGAGTTTTATGGCATTAACCTGATTGCTGAACTTAAAAAGCCTTGTTTAGATAGAACTGGAAACCCCCTTCTATGTAGAAAACCAGTTGACTCAGACATGGTTGCAGGATTAGATGACTCCTCTCGAGCAAATAGCAGGCAATGATAGATATAAACATGTAGTTTATTAGGGTCTGCTATATTTTTAAAATAGTTAAAATCTACGTTCGTGCGCCGTTAGGCTTTATTTGTTTCCTATCATCTTACTGTTTACCATTTTGGTTTGAATTTCACTCCTTAACCACTGTTAAAATTTTCTGTTTGTTTGCAAACTAGTTGATCATATTGGCGCTCTTCGATACTCAGTTATGTTTGCAATTGTGGGGACAACAGCCGACTTTGCTACTATCAAACTAAAAGCTGGTTTGAGGGATTACAAAGAATCTATATCTGGGAAGAAGGACGGAAATTGGTTAAAATTGCCTGAGTGGTTTCCAATCCAAGTGCTTGATGAGGAGGCTCTTGCTGCCAAACAGGCTCGGGAAAAACAACTAAATGAGCAAATGGCACTTGGTAATCTAAACAAAGGGGAGTCTCAATGATGTTTATTTTTTCTTGCGTCATGTTAGCTTGCAGAGCTTCTTAAAGGAGATTACCATTTTTGTTCTTTTGTTAACAACCTTTTTCAATACACGTCTCGGGACGAATAAAATGGAGATTTATAGTGAAAATCCTAAAGTCTATCCCTAGAATATTTCAAGAAGTTTCTTTCCAAAATATATATTATTTCAAGAAATTTCATCCAAAATATATATGGCTTGTTCTTTATTGTATTTAAGTTGTATTATCTTAATTTGAATGGGGTTTATATCTTGAGCATTTAAGCAAAGTTTTTATTTTGAGAATCTAAACAGAGATAATGCATGTGTTTTATAAAATCTGAATCATATTCAAACAGAAAAAATAGAAAAAAACATAGTAGAATGTGTTTATTATAGAATTTGAATAAATTTTTTTTTTAAATTTAATTTTTTTAAAAAAATTAATTTTATTTTTTTAATTACCTGTTCTATATAGAATTATTGCGATTTACAAAAAAATACGTTTTTTCTTCTTATATATTCTAAGAATTATTTTATTATATTTTCATCAATATCTCTATCACTTTTTACATCATTCAATATATTCAATCATTTAATACACTAATTTTCACCACCTTTTATATTAGAGGAAATTACGCCCTATACCCCATTTTCCCTAATCAATTGCATTTGCACAATCTTTTAAAAGTCATTACTTTTGTACCCCATTTTTTGGGTATAAAATACTGTTTTATCCTTCTATATTTAGGATTATTTATCTTAGTCTTTAAATTTCTTTGTAATTTGTCATTTTATAGAAGGATAAAATAGGTAAAAAAGTGGCACATATGTAATGAATGTAAAACAACGGTATAAATGTTTTGATGCCTCATTTTAGGTGCATTCCTGTAGTTCCCCCTTTATATTATAGTATAAATATCACACCACATTTTACATCATCTAACATATTCAATCTTTTCGTACACTTATCACCATCATCTTTTACATTCTATTATTAATATACACATTATTTTTTACATAAAATTATTTTAAAATCTTGTGGACTCCAGTTATTTTTACTAAAATTTTTATAATCATATTTAAAAACGTATCCTACTTATAATCACAAAAATGTTGTTTTAAAAAAAATTATGTAAGAATGTTATAGAAATATGGAATTGAAATACGAATACAAATGTATTAAAACTTACAAACCAAGATTAAACATTTCAAAATAGTTAAAATATAGAAAATTACATAAAAAAAAATCATGTATGAATATTAACAAAAATATGAAATTGAAATACGAACACAAATGTATTAAACCTTACAAATCAAGAAAAAATAATTCAAGTGTAAATAAACTACCCTAAGCATTGTTGTCTTGCCAAAATCTATTATTTTAAGGTATATAGAAATCCCTTCAAAATATTTTTTTATTTAATTTTGAAAAATTTCAAGATTTGGATGAATTTTAAAATATAAAATTTTTTTCTAAAAAAAAAAATATAATCAAACTGGTTTGACAAAAATAGAGTTTTGAATCACGAAAATAAAGTTTTTAAAATAACAGAATTTGAACAGAGTTTTTATTTGAATAGAGATAACAGTGTTTTTATTATAACGAAAACAGAGTTTTGAAAAGAACGGAATTTGAATAGAGTTTTTATTTGAATGAAGATAACAGAGTAGAGATAATACCATAGAGAACATGCACAATATTACCCATGATTGTATCATCAAAAAACTTTACACAGAAAAACCTGATGGAATAAAATTTGGCAAGCGGAAAAGAGTAAATCAAATAAAATGGTATGTATTATAAACATTTTACAAATTAAAAATAAATCGAGGAATTAAACAGAAAAGAGTACAATATTGAAAAACGTGAAGACTGGCATGTGGGCCTGAAGAAGAAGAGCGCAATAAACTTCTACACAAACTCAACATTCACGGACAACATAGCACTGGTGGAAATGCCGAAGAAGAATTTCAGCTTCCCATGAAGCTGTATGATGGCACCACCGCTCTGGATGATAACTTCGCACAATACCGCCAGCGGATGTGTACTACCGCCATCTTGCACGACTTTAGAAAATCCTGCATGTGTAAGGGGTTTGGATCTAGCCTTATTGGTTCAGCCCTATAATGTAATACAAATCTTCCCAATAACTCACTTTGTTCATTTGCTCAACTAACTGATACTTTTGTTGAGTAATTTGCCAACAGTCGGAAACCCGAAGGGGATTCCTAATATCTTAATATAATTATGCAAGGTAGCAAGGAGACTCTCAAGAAGGACATCACACGGTTCAACAAGAAGAAAGTGGCTATCACCAACCCAAATATGGAAACAGTCATCAATGCATTCTACAACAGGCTCCACTATGATTCAGATCTATGCAAAGAACTCATCAGATACCCATGCAAAAATTTTGAAGACGTTATGGCCAATGCATGGGCACATACATGATGGGACAAGAGCAAATCCTAACATTTGTCAATGGGGCTGCATGTCATCCCAAGAATCGAAGGCCTCGAATATCTAGTCGAAGATACTCCCAGATATACTCGAAACCATAGACGTAGCTCTAAGCGGAACTAAAAACCATTTTCCACTCCCAATGCCCAAATGTTGGACTTTGGATCATTCACATAGACTGATCTAGCAATTTCAAGGCAATGGACTCGGGCTCGTCCTAATTTTTCCACATGAAAACATCATGGAAAGATCTATACGGTGTGTGCAAACTCCAGTTTGCGAACATATGACACATCAACAGCAGTTGGAATACAAATAGTATCATTTCTGAAAACCTTTAGTTATTTAATAATTCTTTGATTTTTACATATGGTTCATTTTTCACTTGCTTCAGCTATCCATTTTATTTATCCGTATTGACTCAAGCATCAGAAGGCCAATGACAAACCTTATAGCTACATTTTATAAACCGCATGGACTACACATGAACCATGTGTCCCATCACCCAAACGGACCACGCGTCCCATCATTTGAATGGACCACGCATCCCATCGCCCGAATGGACCATGTATCCCATCATTCAAATAGAATATGCATCCCATCATGCAAGCGGACTATGCGTCCCTATAGGGACCACGCGTCCCATCATTTAAACGGACTACGCATCCCAACAATCCTCCGGACACTAAGTCCTTAAAAGAAAAATTGTTGCGGACAACAAACATTCTAACCCTTCTCATAAAGAGCATTATATATATATATAAGAATAACGCGAGAAACCACAGTCTAAGGCCAATTTCCCATCCAACATTCCATTCAAAATATACTCTAAATTTAGCTTCAACCCAAAAGATTAGCAAAGTTCCAACGTCAATTCCAATTTATGCCTAGGCTCTAGCTTCAAAAGGTTCACAAAATTTCAGAAGAAAACCCTTGGGATGCCAAGGTACATAGGATCCAACTCAACAATCGACCTAAACTCACCAACCTCTTCTGCTTGGAAAAAAAGCAATAAAACAAGGAATCCAAAACTGACCACGAGTTAACCATTTAGCCACTGCAATTGCGAATATGTTATTTGAATGGACCTAATATTGAACTATCAGATGAATGAAATCTTTTCGACTTCACTCAGACAAGGTTTTATAACCCTCTTTTTTTCTCTGAGACACGTGTCCCATGATCTAGAAGTCGTCATGCTTCCCAATGAAATTAGACGCATCTTTTTTACACCAATCAACCGAGACACGCCACAAATTCCACGCCCTTACGCCAAACATCATGGCTCAAAATCATCCCGCCTTACATATTTGCACGAATAAGAATGAAACTTCTCAAATCTAGACATTTCAGAACAAGAAGATTACTTGCCTCTTGGGAACAATAAACAAATTTGATTGATCGCACGGAGACATTCCATCCTTTAACTTGGAGAGATACCGACTCCAAGGTTGGGGGCTTACTATAGGACAATGTCATAAATGTCAGTTTTAGAAGACATTATTAGAAAAATGTCAAGAGAAAAAAAAATTAGAGAAATATCAGTTTTAAGACTAAAATTCCTTATAATATTGAGAAAGAAGTGTAAGAAGAGTAAAAAAAAAATAAGAGGGGCAAACATGTATTTGTATAAGAAAAAACTAGATAAAAACCTAACAAAATGAAAAATTGGATACTAATCAAAATAAATAGTAAAAACTTGACATTGGGCCTAACTTTCTCCTAACTGTTTGGGTCAAAAATCGTACTAAGACCAAAAAGGCCCAAATAACAAGTATTTGGGCATAATGTGCCAAATCCAGTCCACATAGCCCGCTTCGCTTACCAGGTCTGGCCCAAACCATGGGCCGATTTGCCTCACCAACAAGACAAGAACCAAGTCAAACTTAATATTAATATTGTAACGTGTACTATTAAGACTCATTACTACTATAATGTCTGCCATGAATGACTCATTATTCACATCAGTATAACTGACGAGAGAAGAACAATTTATGCAGAAATAAACGGCTATATTCCCAAGGCCTATAAATAGGCCAAGGGTAGCCTAAGGGATCATATGTTCTCCATTACTCACTTTGCACAAGCTTTGCCCATTTGCTCTCTTTACAATTGTCACCACCACTTCGCCTGATGCCACCCTAGTCCATCACCATTTCCTCCACGCTCCACCACTTCACGAGCCTTTTATGTACGAAATCACATCACAAAATGGAGGTTTACCTCTATTTCCACCGAGAAATATCCATATCACAGTTTTCTTTTCCATTTTACCACTATTCTTCATTTCTCTCTTTCATTTATTGCTTATTTATTTAGATAAATCTCTAACTTGAGCGTCGGAGTGACTTTAGCCAACACGACCCCAATGTCAAGGTTGTCCCTCTCATCTCTTTTTTAGTTTTTAGGTCTTCGCTGCCCCCCTTCAAATCAATTGTAGACTTTTTTTCCTCTACACGTTACATGTGTTACAATATTACAAAAACATTAATAATAATATGATATTGAAATTAAAAAATTAAAAATTTATAGAAGTCAAAGGAAAAAACTTTGAAATATATATATATCAAACTATAAACTATAATTATATAAATAAGTAAAAATAACACAAAAACCTTGATTATTTTATATTTTATATTTTTTTGTCTTGAGAATCTGTATAGCAGGTTTGTAATATCAAGATTTGGTTTCTAGTCCAAGTTGACCAATGAGTCAGTTGGAAGCATGCTAAGCATACGAGAAACCCAACAACTTGCCAAAAACCCCATACTTAAACTCTTGTATCAAACGGAAACAGAAGCAAGTGAAAACAGTCTAATCAAAGTATATGAGCTAAACTAGACCAATTTCATTATAATGATAACTACAATATGGATGAAACAAGTTTATTTTATTGTTTGGAAGCAGATCATTCGCTTTGCTACAAAGCAATTGGAAGGACACAAGAAGGACAAGGAGAGAATTACTATTGTTGTTTGTTGCAATTACAATAGTTCATACAAAGTACCACTTTGGATAATTGGTAAGTATGCTAATCTTAGATATTTTAAAAATGTGAACATCATCAATCTTAATTGTCATTATCAAACAAGTAAACAAGAAAGCATGGATGGCTAGATTACTTTTTCAAGAATTTGTTTGTTGGTTTGATAAGAGAATGAATGGTAGAAAAATTTTCTTTTTAGTAGACAATTGCCCAACCTATCCAAAGGCTATTGAAGGTTTGAGAAATTTTATACTATTTTTCTTGCCTCCTAATACAAAATCAAAGATTCAACCATGTGATCTTAAGATTATTCATGTAACGACCCGACCTTTCGCGGTCCGTACATCCTACTACTTAATGCCCCTATGGAACTTAAAATCGCCTTAGGGTT